>LBNU01013869.1:21421-59990 GCA_014162995.1 Artemisia annua | reverse complement strand
TCATCCTTTTATCTACTCCCATGACCCATCTCCATACATGCTTGACTTGCTACTAGAATTTTTGGACTGATTCATGAATAAATCATGTAGTTTCATCCTTTACTTTGTTACATTTTGATAAAAATTGGGTTTCTTTGTGTGTATTAGTAAAAACGATTAAATGTTTAAGCTAATTAGCAACTTAAAAAAATTGATTATATAACCAAGTACCGGTTAACACTATTTTTGGTTTCGGTTAGGTTCGTAAAACTGGTGAACCAAATCAATGATTAATTGGTTTTTTTTTTTTTTGTTAACCTAGCGATTAAGTATCCACGAACACCCTTGTATGCATCATCATTATTATTATTTTGAACGACAATCATACTATAACACTAACAAGAAGTTAAAAGTTACAATGACACTAAATAATATATACATCATCGTATATAAGGTTTGATACACGCAAAAGAAGGGTTAACTTTATTTCATTACAGTATTTTTCAAGATAAAATGTTGTCGACACTAGTAAAAAATTAAAGCAAATACATATACTTATCTGACACAAAAAGTTGTATGCAAGTATGCAATAAAGGGTACTCGATTCAAGTAGGTGGGCATTATTTCCAATTTCACTATGGAGTAATTATAAGCACCACCCCCACCACCTCATGGTCCTCATCATGATGTTTCACAGCAGATGAAAGTGTTGCACAAATGGATCTCGATATTTCTAAAATGTATGCAACAGTAACAATAAGTAAATGAACACTGTTTTTAAGATTTTGTTATATAAATGTTGAACTGTTGAAGGCCGACGAGAAAATATGTGATAAAAGCCTGTTACGAATATAATTAGATGTCTAAGATCAACCACAAAAACACAGAAATGTGCATGCATAGTAGTAAAGTTCACAGGTAGGGATGGCAAAAAAAAATCTGTACCCGATGGAGACCCGATCCCTAAACCCGAGTTGACTGGGGAATCCCCGAGTTGCCCGGGGATGAGGACGGTATGAGGAATCCCCTGAAATATTAAACCGGGGATGGGGCGGGGATGGGGATAACATAAATCCCCGAACCCGGCCCCGACCCCGACCCCGCTCTTTCTAGTGTATAATTATTTTAAAATTTATATGTTTTATCCATACTCGATTAACTTGTATATGTACATGTACATATGTTTATGAGTAATGACATGTATTTTATATGCATATGTGATATTTATAAGATCAAACACATTTAGATTTAGAAGTATAAGTACCAATTACATATTATTTAACTATTTTGTCCGAATGCACACATACGATACATATTGTTTTTATATTATATTTGATTTTACAATGTTTACGATGCTTTAAAGTTGAATTGAAATTATAATTAATATAACTATGTGCAATGTACGTTTGTTGAGGTATTTTATGAGTCAAAATTCTTTATATTTTAACGAGTTGGTAGATTTTTATGTTATTTCATAATGGTGGAGAATCCCCGAATCCTCACGGGGATCCTCGATCCCCATTGAGGATGGGGATGTAAAGCAATTCCCCGATGGGGATGGGAACGGGATGGGGATGGAGAGTGTAAAACGGGGATGGGGATAGGAAGTACAATCCCCACCCCGATGTCATCCCTATTCACAGAGGATTGATACTTACACATATGAAATTGATTCATACACAAAAAATCATTGTTAGTTGACCATTATGCCCTCTAATTAATATAGCCTAAAATATAAATGAGGGCATAATCTACAATCATAAATCATAGTCTAATCACGTCAAAACAAAAAAAGGGTTAAAACAAAATTCTAACTTAGAAGCCATTAGTCGTAACACAAATCTTTTAGTTTAAGTCGTTGGTTCATAAATGTGTTGCTCAAATCGAGTCATCCACTTTCTAAGAAAATAAAAAAGATACATCCTTATGCATGTAAATATGTAATGTATCATTCTCAAAACTGAAAAACCATAAGGTTTCTTGCTTCATGAATCGAGCAATATGAGATATACTTTTTATCAAAGCATTCACACTTTTGATATATACAAGTAGTTTATTTATTTCCAACATATATATAAGATGAGATGGGATCCATGATTCAGAGATCTTTGGAGTTATGCTAACACGGATTTCTCGATGTTTGTAACTTCACCTGCTCATACCACCGACTTCAAACTTAACGTTTACTAATAATACTTTCTCAGAATAATTTAACATACAAAATCATGTTTCTTTAATCAAAAGGAATGTCTCGATCCAACAAAGCTTATTATAAAAAACATATCCGTTAATTTAGCCAATACTGTACCACAATTTTATAACTAAACTCGGATTAACCAACACTTAACCCAATACACTTAATAAGCACCAACAAATTTTAAACTAAATTTACTAACTTTTAGATTGCTGTGTTATGGTTCCTTATTTTTATTAAGTTATTATGTCAAAATAGTGATACCAAACGAAGAACAAACATTACCGGGAAACCTCTAAAAAAAGAAAACCCGTACTATAAGAATTAAGCCAAAAGTTCTTTATAGATCCAACTTTTACCATAGAACCCATCAAGCAATCTTAGCCACTCATTTTTTTTTATCAAAATAAAAAAATAAACTTCCACCCTTTTTTAAAACTTAAATATTTCGCAAACCGTAAATCGTCAAGCTACAAAAAAATACCATCGCGACGAGAATTAAATTATCTTTCTATAGACATGCTTTGTTATATACTTTCGACGAACTTTTTTTTCGATGAACTTTATTTTTTTCGCCCAGAAAAATCATATATGATTCGTAAGAATCATATATGATTCGATTTTAACAAATCATATATGATTCTTACGAATCATATATGATTCGTAAGAATCGAATCATATATGATTTTTTACGAATCATATATGATTTTTACGAATCATATATGATTCTTTCTGGGCGGAAATTAAAAAAAAAAATCGTCGAAAGTATATAACAATGCATATCTATAGAAAGATCGTTTAATTCTCGTCGCGATGGTATTTTTTTGTAGCTTGAAGATTTACCGTTTGCAAGATATGTTGTTTTGAAAAAAAAGATGGAAAATATAAATGGGTGGCTATGATTGGTTGATAGGTTCTATGGCATGTATGGGTTCTTCATGGATCTCTAAACCAAAGAAAATGATTTCTAGAGGAAAATAGATTACTAAAATCTTTAGGCATTTTTAACTCAGCAATTCTATTCATCAGCTTTAAATTACAACTAACAAACCTTCGATGTTTAAAAAACCAACCTTGACACCATAAAAAATAAGTAAGATGACTTTGTAATGAAAACAATGAGAAAATACCAATGCCTTCATATTCCTGTAACGAAGGTTATTGCAATAAGATTTGGGTATATCTTAAATGGTCTAACTTAAATGGCCCATAAAAGCCTATAAAAGTCCAATCCATCCTCCACTGCTTAAAATTGTGCAAGTTAGGGGTGTTTGATTTCGACTTAATATGAAAATAAATGAATTAATTAAGTCATATGAAAACTGTTTGTTTGTGACTTAATAGAAAAAAATGACTGAAAATATTAAGTAATACAACTGAGGTTGTCTGCATTAAGTCATCTCTTAATTAATATGACTTAATTAAAAAATTAAACAAACAAGCCCGAATCACTTTAAAATACATTACCGTCTCTATCTTCTTTATTTTGCTATCACACAAACCTATACTACATCATCCTCCCTTATCTCTCCCAATAAAATACATAATCCTTCCTTATTACTCCTTCACAATAAACGCAACATCAACATTTCTTATCACAACATGACCGTTCTCTTTCATACGAATCCACACTATACTAGTCAACACATTTCATATCAAACCAAATACTCGCAAAAAAAATAAAAAATAAAAAAATAATAAATAATAAAAATCACTAGAAAATACAACAAAACGGTACCAACCTTACACCGTCCAGTTGCGTTTTTCGGGACCATCTCGGCTGGTCATGACGCTCGAAAACGCAAGCCATGGTACCTAACTCGCGTCGACCGGTCGCGTTAAACCGGAAAACACATAAGAAAATGTTGGGTACCTAGGCCTCTTAAAGAGAATATGCTTGTAACAGTCATTGACAACGTGCATTCTCTATTAATGTAGCAATATCATTCAGGATTTGTTTAATCTCCTTAGATGTTCATTGCGAGACATTTTCATTTTTCATTTCCACGAAGATCGTGAAGTTCATCAGGTGTTATATAATTTGGATGTTGCTCGATCGTAGTAAATATCATGTCTTCTTCACCATCCTTACGAATGTAGTTATGCAAAGCAAATGCGGCCATAATAACATCAATTTGAGTTTGCATACTAAACTAGGCATTTTACCAAGTATTTTCCGTCATTTCTTTAAATTTCAAATGAGATCTCAATATCATTTTTGTTAATCATGTCTAATAACAGATCTAGAAATTGTAGTTTTAATTTAACATTGTCTACTATTACTATTACTATTACTATTACTATTACTATAATAGTTTTATTTGTATGCCTAAATCTCATTAATCATATCCATAATAACATCAATTTGAGTTTGCATACTAAACTAGGCATTTTACCAAGTATTTTCCGTCGTTTCTTTAAATTTCAAATGACATCTCAATATCATTTTTGTTAATCATGTCTAATAACAAATCTAGAAATTGTAGTTTTAATTTAACATTGTCTATTACTATTACTATTACTATTACTATTACTATTACTATTACTATCATAGTTTTATTTGTATGCTTAAATCTCATTAATCATATCCAGTTTTGAAAAGATTATAATATTGATGGAGAGTATATTACTAATTTAAAGTTTTAACAGCTCCAAAATATTTTAAAAGCTTCATGAATCAGCTTTTCATTTAGAAGCTACTTGTTTAAAATAAAAGCTTGAAGTTGATGTATTCAAATGTAGCTACTTATTTTAGAAGAGATTATTTTTATAACAAAAAGTTAATAGCTCCAAAAAAAACTCTAAAAAGCCCCAACAAAACATGCCCCATGTATATATATATATATATATATATATATATATATATATATATATATATATATATATATATATATATATATATATATATATATATATATATATATATATATATATATATATATATTCCAATTTTATCTCTATATGTATTACCCAAGTATGTTAAATCAACTATTTCCTACCTTAGCTTACAGGTTCACTTTATCTAATATACCTACGTCAATCAAGGCTAAAAAACTTTTGGATACTCCTAAGAGCACTAGGTGCCCTAGTGTTATCGGACTCGTGTTATATGAAAAGTACTGCAACTCAACACTTTTCCTTTATAACTTAGAATCTATAACTCAGTACAAAAAACACCATACTAACTAAAATATATCTAGAAATAAAAAACACCAATCATCTATTCAAGAAAAAAAATTATATAGCAAATCCACAAAGCAAACAACAAAGAACATATTGCCTTTTACGCGTCATCATATTACATAAACACAAATCTAATATATTAAGATATTTTCAACTGCCACTGATGTTGGTTTGTGTTCTGGCATAACATTCTGTTCAGCTTCACCATGCAGTTTTCTAGCATGGAGAAAAAAAATATTAGTTTGATGGTTCATAAAAAAAATATACCAATTAAAATGGAAACTAGACTATGCAACATACCTGAGTTTAGTTACAGGTTGCCTTTGGAGCTTATGTATGCATTTCTCGCTGATATGTCCCAATCGACAATGCCAGAGGTGCTCCTTGTCCAACCCATAATGTGGTTGATTGGGGCTCACCTAAAAGATTGCACCATTAGGAGATTGTAAGTCCAATATGTACAAACCTTGGTGAGAGACAACTTTAAAATAAAAGATATTATTTATGAAAGAATAAACAGTTTTTGAACTTAATTTAAAATCAAATACACTGTCTCGGTTAGTGTCTTACATTTTTAATCATCCTTGGAACATAATAGCAGTTATGCAGTTCCAATGCTAATCATGATGGTAAATGTAGCCTATAGGTTCCTACAGCTTCAACTCCAACAATGGAACCATCACCTACTCATAGGTCCAGCTCACCTTTTCCCATATTCTTGCTTATTTCAAATTCTTGCAAGTTATTGCAAATATGACTACCACATATCTAGCACCCATGTTGTGTATAAAGTAAGAATGCAATCAATCATATTGATACCAGAATCCCAAACACTTTTTATGTATTCACTTTGGTCATAACTGCCATTGCTGGGACAACTCATCTCTTCAGACCAGTTTGCGTCTGGATTTCCATGATCCCTTAATCCAGACTCATACCGACGTTTCCTCATACCCCGTGAGTCAGTGGGGTACACATCAACAGACTGTTTCTCCTTCATTCCTATCGCTAGCCTAGGAATGGATATGCAATTTTCGTTGTCAAGAGATGCTTTTGGTGTGTTGTTAAAAGACATCTACATATATAAATTAAAACAGACTTCTTAAGTTATTGACTAAAACACTAATAAATTATGTAACCCTAAACCTGATTTAACTACAAACCATAGCTACGGATCTATGTACCTTTGTACCTTTGTTTGCTTGGCATGATCATTCTTGAATACTCGTACAAGGAAGTTGTAGGTATCTACCGGTACTGGTTACGATTGGAAAACTGCTAGATGGTTCAGCTCGTCACACGCAGGTGATCTTGGATCACCACAACATGATCGCACGACTAAGGGTTTAGGAAACCCTTAGTTGAAATCGACTAGGGTCGTTTTAGGGTTTTCGAACCTTTGGGGTTTGAGCCAATCGATCGACAAGGAGGGGAGAGAGGTTTTAGGGTTGTGTGTTAGTTTGTGAATTGCGTTATGTGAAACATTAAGGAGGTACCTTGTTTATATAGACAAACATTCCATGTCATTCAAGGAATCCTCCATGTTTCACTTTCCACCTCTATCTCCCATTATGTTAACACTTCAAGTTATAATCTTTATAACTTATTAAATTAACCCAGTTAATTTAGTTCTCTCGACCGTTAATATTTATTACTATAATAATAAATATTTACTTCCACTTGTGATGCACTGGTGTGACCCTTTAGTGTTTTAATTATTGGATGTGATTCACTTTTATATAATTAAATATAGGGAAATTTACAAAAATAGACAAGTCACAACATTTTAATCACTTTTTAGACCACCTTTGACTTTATTCAAAAATAGATTGGGGCAACCGGGCAACTTGTACAACCACCAACCATAAGCCGCCACTTAGCCTGTACTTGGGACACTCGTCGGATGCATGAGTGGGTTGCCTAGTCGCCCGATCTATTTTTTGAATAAATGAAATTGAAGGTCCAAATAGTGAATTATCAAGTGGCCGACGGTCTATTTTTGTAATTTTCCCTTAAATAAATCATCGTATATATATTACGTTTGCACATTATTCCTTCAATGTTGTCACATAATAAAGATAATATATTGGATTCTAGAGAGAGTGTTGAACACACACACAGAGAGAGAGAGAGAGAGAGAGAGAGAGAGAGAGTATTGATAAATGAGTGTCATCCTAGCAAATGAGCTAGTTGTGGGCAGGGGTGAAAACGAGCCGAGCCGAGCCCTAGCCTGCCAGAGCTCGAGCTCGGCTCGTTTACATATATAAAGCTCGAGCTCGGGCTCGAGCCTTATATTTTGAGCTCGAGCTTGGCTCGTGAAAATTTTCACAAGCTCGGGCTCGGGCTCGGGCTCGGGCTCGACTAATTTATATGAAGTTTTACAGAAAACAAAGTTCAAATAGAGCTCGGCTCGTTAATTACATAAGGCTCGAGCTTGTTTACTACTTTTAAGCTCATTTATACGTATAGACAATATATATACGTTATATTTCTGGGCTCGTTTAGGCTCGCGAGCCTACTCGAGCTTTTTGTGTAGAGCTCGGGCTCGAGCTCGATTATTAAATGAGCCCAAACTTAGGCTCGAGCTCAGGCTCGAGCTCGTTTAAGCTCGGCTCGTTAGAGCTTTTTACCGATCCGATCCCGAGCTTTTCACGAGCGACTCGGCTCGTTTCTATCCCTTGTAGGTATTTATACCCTTATATCATGCGAGTAGTACACAGTTACATAACCGAACGTTACACAAACACAAACATTCCATAAGAGACCTGTACCATAATGATCTCACTTTTATGTCTAACATCTTATAAAGTTTTGGGATTACATGTAAATTTTATTAACATATCAAAATATTTCTTTATTTTTGGTTATTCTCTTTATCTTTTCGGATTTCTCTTTGGTTTGGCGGCTGGAAACCCTAATTCTTGAATCCTATTATCATATGTCGATTCTGATTCTATGTCGGTGCTGATTTTATTTATAAGGGATGTTTTCATGAATCCTAAACGATTTCTCTTTGTGATCGTTCTTAGGGTTTTTCCTCTTTTACGATCGTATGCTAGTACATCCATATGTCGGTTTTAAATCATCTATATGATTTTAAAACGATTTCTTACTGGTACGATATTGGGATTGATATTGGATCTGTTCGTTAGGTTTATTTTTTCAGATCTGATGTGTTTCACTTGTGCTTCAACGATTACATGAAACCCTATTATTAGGGTTTCGTGTTTATTCATTATCCATGGGTGTCATCTGAAGGTAACCCTTTAGGGGTTGGGTCGTACTGCTGGTTCTTTATCAGATGAAAGTATGGATTTGTGGGTTTTGGAGAGAGTGTAAGTTAAGTTTGTGGGTAACTTATTCAAAAACCCTTTTTCGTGTGATGATTACAAGATTTGGTGCTGAGATAAAGCGTTTTGGGTCTGCATCTATGAAGAAATTGAATCCTTTATTTAGGGTTTTGTTTAATTGCTGGTCTTGTTATCTTATCGTTTGTGATGATATGCATTTGTTTGCTGCTGAATTATCTTGGAGTTAAGTTTTTAGATTCTTAATTTTCTCTTCAAAAAATTCCTATGGATCCGGAATGTGTGGACTGAATTTACACGTGTTCATTCCTTTTGAGCTTGATTCCGTTTTGTTGCACAATCGATCTACTATTAGGGTTGTTTTTCACCCTAGTCTCCACGTCACTGGTGACTCTCATAATGGTGTTTATTGTTATTTGGCCTGTTTGAAGGGAGATCATGAACTGGTTATTGTTGCAGGTTTCCTAAGGATTTTAGGATTGTTCGTTTGGTTAGTGGCGTTCTCTTGTGACATTGAGCTGAATTATGCATGACAATTGTGCACGGTGCAGAAGCTGCTACCGATGTACAGTTTGTGATGTTGGATTGAAATTTCCATTGTGGTAGTCGCAATGGCTTTCCTTGGTTTTTAGTTGTGCATCTAAAATACACTTTTGAGTCGAGTTTGCTCGCTGGCTCCTATCCGTGGTTTTAAGTCTATCACCAACCGTTGTGTGGAATTTGTGAACTGAATTAAAGGGATGGTTGTTTGCAGCTCTATGAATATGGAATCTTTCCTGGATCGTTGGAAGTTAGGTGCAAATCCCTTATGTTATGTTGAAGAATCGCTTGGTTTAACAATGGATTCTTCATGGAAATTAAAGCGGAACACCAGAATTGATATAGAAGGCTNGTGGTCGGTCGTGGGGTATGTTTTTGCATAACTCAGTCGCTTAGTCGACCGAGTCCTCTTGGTTTATTTGTGTGTGAGTGTGTATTTTTATATAGTTTTTTTGGAGTATTTTTGTTTTTAAGTGGCGTATGTTTTTTGTGATGACCGCACTCTGTCTTATTATGCTAACTTGATCATGAAAAATGTCGTGTTGAGTTAGCACTAATGTAGCAGGGTGACCGCGGTCATCTGAAGTCACTATTACTAGGCCATGCTTGAAGTCGAGAAGTGCTACTCTCTCGCCATCCATGGAGTTAAAAGTTGTACACGTACAAGTCGACGATGTATAACGGGATCAAAAAATCACAACACGACCGTTACTTCATGTTTAATCCTTTATAAAGGTTATTGTGATAATATTTCTTCTCATACTTGCAAGATATATATCGTATATCTAATATATTCAACTATGCTTTACATGGAAAATGGCCATACATGTAAAGTTGTAAACGGTAAAAGTGTAAAAGTTGACCGATTTCACAACATTTTCAAACTTTGTACAAATACGGCATACTCATGTGGGCTCCTTTTTTTTCCAACTTTGCGTTTAGTTAATATTGCTTGGTTTGTAATTGTTGAAAGTATGCGTTGTTTGTATGAAAATATTCGTAAAGTTAAAAGTGTGACCCGTGCAACGCACGGGTATTGCACTTGTTTAATTATTGGGAAAGGATCCGATGGGAAAAAAAAGTAAAATGAGAATAATTTTTATTCACACACTTTAAATAAGTGAAATAATTTTAAGGAGAGATACATATACTTGAAAGTGCACTGAAATATATAATTGTTGTTTCTTCTCACATTTCTAGTTTTAATTTTTTTTTCTCATTTTATCTTAACTCTTTAATTATTTATATGAGTAAGTACATTTCAAAAAGGAATTGAAAACACCACAACTAAACAATAAAATTAATATAGACCGGGTGTTGTTAGTAGTACGCCTGATGTTAGTGGCACCCCTCTTAAACCAATTTTTACCCATTTTGTATATTTTGTGGGTAGGAAAAGACAGTTTTTTACCTTTATCTTGTTCCGTATTTTTTTCTGTTAATACTTTTGACTCACAGTTTATATTTTATATTCAGTAATTTCAGTTTTTAAGTTTTATAATAAAAAAAAAAAAGCAAAAAGAAAAATCAAAAAATGAAAGAGGGGTGCCAATGTCACCAACAATTTAAAATATAGAGTATGCTTTTTGTTTGTTACTTGTTCAAAGCAAAGGTAGTTATGACACTTTTATATAACAAAAGAAAAAGAAAGAATTGTGGGGTTATGACATACCCCTTTTCTGCATATGTTTCACCAAAAAATGATATTATTATTATTATGACTTATGATTATAATTTTGTTAATATTAAGTTGTGATCCTTCCAACTGTTGGGTTTGATAGTTGTTTGTGGAGCTAATTCAGGAAACCAATAACAATTGTTAATCCCATTTCCATTTCACACCTTTTTGCTTTTTGGAACCAATGTACATTAAAAAATTAAATTAAATTAAATAACATTAGTACACCCTCATTTTCTGCATATTGTTGGCATTTGATTGATTTGTTTATATAAAGATTCAAACTTTATGTTTCTTTTGAGGTTTTTAGGTGTTTTCTGAGGTGGGTTTGTTTTTTGAGACACCATATATGTTTGTTGTTTTGTCTTTAAGACTGATATTGATGATACAAGGAGAACTTGATCTAGGTTGATTAGAATTAGTGTTTTTTAAATAGATTTTGAGATAATGAGCAAAGCGCTTGTAGGCGTTTTGAAGGCCGTTGAAGCGAAAGTTAAGAAATCTCATACATTTGCTAAGAAAAGGGCTATTAGTATTTGTACAACAATGTCTGTCGCCCACGTCGATGACGAGGTTTGCGGCGGCGATTTAGAGGTGTTTCATACGGAAAAGATTTTCTCGAATGGTGATATTTATATAGGTCAATGGGGTATGGATTATCCTCATGGCAATGGGAAGTATCTATGGTCAGATGGTTGTATGTATTTTGGTGATTGGTATATGGGTAAGATTTGTGGTAAAGGGAAATTTAGCTGGCCTTCCGGTGCTACTTATGAGGGTCAATTTAAGAATGGTTATATGGATGGTGATGGTACGTTTACAAGTTCTTTGAATGATACTTATCGAGGTTACTGGGTTATGAATAGAAAGCAAGGGAAAGGGACTAAAAGTTTTGTGAACGGGGATCAATATGAAGGGGAATGGAAAAGGGGATATCATGAAGGGCAAGGGAGGTACCATTGGCATAACGGTCATCAATATATTGGGCAATGGAAGAATGGGAAAATGAATGGTAATGGAACCATGATTTGGGCTAATGGGAATCGGTATGATGGTTGTTGGGAAGACGGATTGCCGAAAGGAAATGGTACGTTCCATTGGCAAGATGGGAGTTTCTACGCAGGTGTATGGAGTCGTGATCAGAGAGAGCAAAGTGGTAAATTTTATCCTTCAACCTTGATAAATCCTCATGACGATTGGGACCCACATCAGCTGTTTTCTGTTGAGATGGGTGAATGTTTGATTTGTGAAGGTGAAGAAATTACAATATTCCCTTCAGATAAGGTGTTTGTTTGGTCGAATAATGAAGATAAACCACCTCTAAGAAAGGATTCCAGGGGTATGAGAATGTCAGTCGATAGAAAGCTTAACAATGGTGATTATCTGACAGCAGATGGAAATACTGGAGGGTTGTATGGTAGGCCACTTAAGATCAAGCTACAGCCTGCAAAGAGGCAAGGTGTGACAATATGCAAAGGTCATAAAAATTATGAGCTTATGCTCAACCTACAGCTTGGTATAAGGTACTAACTGGTATTCTCAACAATATTTTTGTGTTACGGTTTTGGTGCTTAAGGCTAAAATGCTTACTCGTAGAAGCTATTTTATTCATGATTTCTAGTTATATCATATCAATCTGAAGACATATGCTTTACATGTACATAGGTATTGAGTACTGAAACTTACTACGTGTGTTTTCCGTTGGCATGCTCTTACCCTGAACGCTCAATATATTTTGCTATCATTATGATAGCACATGGAAAGGGAAATAGAGTTAGATTAATCGTAAATGGAAAACTGATGATACATTGGTGCCTTAATAGATACTAATTATCTGTTATGGGAAGGATACATTTTCGTAGTTGTGATATTTTGTATGATTAATTATCGAGACTTATGCTACAGAAACTAAGTTGCAAAGAGTGGCATCGCCTTGATAAGTTGACAGATACTAATTTTCTGTTATAGGAAAGGAAGTGTCTAGGTGTAGATAATGATTTCATTCATTGCGCCCTTTTACCATTCTTATGATTGGTAAATAAGTAAAGTGAAAGAAAGGAGCACCTGAGCTTTTGAATATGCATGTGCTAAGTGCCCGTGCTTGTTATTAATTAATGGTCCAATTCCAGACATTCTGTAGGAAGGCCTGCTCCAACTAAATCTCTTAAACTGAAGCCTACAGCTTTTGATACCAAGCAAAAGTTATGGACCAAATTTCCTCCCGAGGGTTCAAAACATACTCCACCTCATCAGTCGTGTGAATTTAAATGGAAAGATTACTGCCCATTGGTTTTCAGGTTAGCTCTTTAACACTGTTATATGAATATTTACTCTCAGGGTATGTTCTTGAATGATTTCAGTTTTCTGTCATATATCTGTTTAATCCCATGGTTTTGTTTCTTAAACACGGGCTGGTTAGGCAGGTTGGGTAATGTGTCAAATTAGGTTTGGTTGACTCGGATAATTTATTACTGGTCGAAATGGACCATCAAACACTTTTTCTTTTGGGTCCATTTTCAGCTCGTTTAGAAATAGTTAATCTGCTATTTAATACTATAAAAAGGCAACAATATCTGTATTATCAAATAAAATGATTCAGGACGTGTTCATAATATTATTACAGTTCGGATGACTTTTAGCTGGTTTAACCTGTTCCACTTTTAGCTGAATAGTTTGATATGAGCCATTTGACCTGTTTGAGATGAAACACCACCCAAATCAACCCATTCATTAAGTAAAACGGGTCGAAATTGCTACCTTTGAATTAATGAACTTCTCTCATCCGCAATGTTTTCAGGACTCTTAGGAAATTATTTAATGTGGATCCAGCTGATTATATGCTATCTATATGTGGAAATGATGCTCTTCGGGAGCTCTCCTCTCCTGGAAAGAGCGGAAGCTTCTTTTATTTGACCCACGACGACAAGTACATGATCAAGACAATGAAGAAATCAGAAGTTAAAGTGAGTCGAATTTCAATTTAATGCAATATTGTTTAGTTCTTTCTTTCAATTAAGCAGAATTTTAATAGTTTTCATAAATGAATACTACTTCAGGTTCTAAAAAGAATGCTTCCAGCATATTTTGAGCATTGTAAATCCTTTGAGAACACCCTCGTGACAAAGTTCTTTGGACTCCATTGTGTGAAGTTGAGTGGACCTATCCAAAAGAAGGTATGATTGAGTAAAACAAAAAGATTGCTAGAGCTGGCAGTTTCAACCCGATTATTTCATGAATATGTCGATTCTAGTTATGCTTTATATGTGATGGGTCAAACGGGTATGGTAAATAAGAGACCTTAAAATGGAAACGGGTCAAATGGATTATTCGTCGCCAAAGTGAAATTTTAAAGCACTAAGCAAGCTAAATAATTTATTTTGACAACTTTCCAATTTCTTTTGAACAATACAAATCTTTTTAATCACATTCATACACGTATTATTTTTCAAAAGCTTAAAACGTTAAGAATCTTGGACAAAAAAGTGATTCGGGGTCAATCCAATCCAACCTGTACCAGAAAATAGCCTGTTTTGAATCATTTCCCAACCAGACCATATTTGGCACCTTTAAAAAATACTATGATTCTTAAGATTTTGTTTCAACCCGACAATGAGTATTGCCCTTATTATATATTTGGATTCATGAGCCAGGTTCGGTTTGTTATAATGGGGAATTTGCTGTGTACCGAAGTACCTATTCACAGACGCTTCGACTTAAAAGGATCTTCCCATGGCAGAATAACAGATAAGCCCGAAACAGAAATTGACGCAAACACCACATTAAAGGATCTTGATCTCAAATTTATCTTCCGGTTGCAGAAAGATTGGTTTCAGGAATTCTGCAGGTAAATTTATTGCATTTTCATAGAATACTTGATTTAACAAAGTTAAATACCCACTTCTCTCATTAGCATTTGTTAGGGAATCAATATGCCTTTTCACTGGTTTATCTTTCTCTCATTTTATGGCCGTAAGTGTCATCTATCGTATTGTATCATTGGTTATCTTCAAGTTAGTTGGTGAACAAAACATTGAAGAAAAATAAAATATAATAAGAGATACTCGCGTCCCAGATTAAATGAAGAGGTTTACCATCCCATTTAGTTACTTCTGGATTATCAAAGTTCGTAAGACTTGAGAGTTATTACCATTTGGAGCCATTGATTATTCTCAACTAACCAAAATACTTGAAAAAATTGCGATAAAAGCACTTATTGAGGTAAAAATTTGGTAAAGGAAACATTGATTGTTCTCAACCACACGTTTGTTGATCTTAGAGGTTGTATTTTTGACCCATTTACTTATGAATGGGCCAACTCCGATTATTTATTCCACTCTAATAGGTAAGATGGAAAAATTGCTTTAAAGGAAGCGGATGGAACTGGTCAAGAGTTTCCACAGTTAATTTTACTGCATAAAACCTCCTAATCATTTTATTGAATTAGTTATACTATTATGAAAATAATATAATGTTTGTGACTGTATATGACGCACTAATTTCATATTTAAAAAAACATAGGAAGTTTGGACAAAAAGTGTACTAACTTAAGACAGCTTGAACCGTACTAAAAAGGACCATATACCCAACCCGCACCACCGATTCATGTTGCTACCTCTAATCTTGATTCAGTTGTTAAGAAATCATGTGGAGGTGCTGCATAATTCTCGCAGAGTGTTTCTTTAAGCATACAATGTTTCTTCACAAGCTCACGCAGAAAGAAAAACACATGAAATATTGAAATGTAAATTGCGTCTTATGTTGATATTATCTACCTTACTTTGTTTATTCTATAAGCTGAAGTGGTTTGTAATTGATGCAGTCAAGTGAACAAGGACTGTGACTTTCTTGAACAAGAGAGAATTATGGACTACAGTCTCTTGGTTGGTATTAGCTTTCAAGAATCCAACAGGGAAGCAGCTGAGGGTATAATACACAAATCTCTAACAAACGCACATATACAGACACAGGCTTGTTCAATATATGGAGCGGATGATGTAATGATTTTGTGTTTCTCATTTCAGGGAAAGCCGGATGTGATAGCACAGGATCAACTCCTAGAGTTTCAACAGATGGAGATGCTCCCCTCAATGCTGCACGGTAACTTACGAACTTGTGATAATTTGTTAAATGCCATCTATAACTCCTGGGTAGAGGTAGCTAAATGGTTGTGTCGGGAGTGTTGGATAACGGATCGTCTTGGATTCAGGTCAAAATGGGCTACTTTTCCGTATGGATGAAATGAGTCGGGTCAGGTTAACCAGTATGCACTTGTTTTGTCTTTTCTTTTCCTTATTTTATAAATTGTAATACTTGTTTTAACAAGACCATTCAGAAGTTTTTCTGCATTTTCAATACACTTCAAACAAATTTTGAACCTTTTGACCCGTTTTTAGTTTAGCTAAATTACTTACTTTACCAATTGGACCCGTTCGTTTACAAATGAGTCCAGATCACCACCTTCACTCTATTATAGTACAACAGTGTTATATATGAAACATAGTTTTTATTTGGGTAAAGGTTATATATGAAACATAGCTATAACAAATTTCCGAATATTAGTCATTAGGCAATATATTATTATATCAAATCTCTTGTTTCCCTTTTATCTTGAACTATTTATTTAGGTGTCGTCCCGTCTGTTTCTGTATGGTTCATGCTTTAAGATATACACATAACCTGTTCCAGTTATCTATGGAAAGACTAAAAGTTACCTATACTTTCTACTTAATAAACAACTAAAAATAAGAAATAAGTTCAAGTAAACAAAATAAGATTAATCTCTCTTTGTAAAAAATAAGCACAGGTGTCTAAATTTTCAGGCCTAAACATGAACAAATGCAATCTTGCAGGTGGACGTGTGTACGGCTAGGCATTAACATGCCATCACGAGTTGAATTTACAGTGAGAAGTCACGAAACTCAAATAGTTGGAGAACCAACCGGAGAAATGTGTGATGTCATCCTTTTCTTTGGTATAATAGATATACTACAAGATTATGACATAAGTAAGAAGCTTGAGCATGCATATAAATCATTTCAATATGATTCTACTTCCATCTCTGCTGTTGACCCGAGATTGTATTCTAAACGATTTAAAGATTTTCTATTTAGAGTTTTTACAGACGATACCTAAGAGTTACAGGATTTGGCTCATGTTTTACAGTTTAAGAGCCGGTTGGCATCAAATGTCAGCCGGTCAAGAATGATATGAGTGTTGACTGTGCTTACTGACAACTGTAACTTGAGTTCTAGACTAGGTAGTTTTTAGAGCTTACGTAAAGATATAAATAATTTATTATGGAATGGTGTTGCTAGTTTCAGTTTTGCAGTTTATGTTAGTCGTAAATCATTGAAGTGTACAAAAGGCTATTGGGTTGATGTTCATTGAGTGTACAAAAATAGACCTCTAAGCTAGTTTCAGTTTTGCAGTTTATGTGGAGTAAGATGCATTCAATCGAGACAAAAGTTTCACNCTTTTCAGGCCTAAACATGAACAAATGCAATCTTGCAGGTGGACGTGTGTACGGCTAGGCATTAACATGCCATCACGAGTTGAATTTACAGTGAGAAGTCACGAAACTCAAATAGTTGGAGAACCAACCGGAGAAATGTGTGATGTCATCCTTTTCTTTGGTATAATAGATATACTACAAGATTATGACATAAGTAAGAAGCTTGAGCATGCATATAAATCATTTCAATATGATTCTACTTCCATCTCTGCTGTTGACCCGAGATTGTATTCTAAACGATTTAAAGATTTTCTATTTAGAGTTTTTACAGACGATACCTAAGAGTTACAGGATTTGGCTCATGTTTTACAGTTTAAGAGCCGGTTGGCATCAAATGTCAGCCGGTCAAGAATGATATGAGTGTTGACTGTGCTTACTGACAACTGTAACTTGAGTTCTAGACTAGGTAGTTTTTAGAGCTTACGTAAAGATATAAATAATTTATTATGGAATGGTGTTGCTAGTTTCAGTTTTGCAGTTTATGTTAGTCGTAAATCATTGAAGTGTACAAAAGGCTATTGGGTTGATGTTCATTGAGTGTACAAAAATAGACCTCTAAGCTAGTTTCAGTTTTGCAGTTTATGTGGAGTAAGATGCATTCAATCGAGACAAAAGTTTCACATGTCGAGTGCATTTTCTCTCTTCCTTGATTTTGCGTGATTGTACTTCTATAATGCAATGTTTATAGCTGCAAACATTTTTAAATACATACCAAAACGAGTCAGCACGGGTTGAGTAGCGTTTTGGGTCTAAATGGTTCAGTTTTAAAAGAACGTCAAACTTTTTCAAATACCTACCAGCTCTTTCTGCATCCGTTTTAGGAATTTTGTAAGTCAATAATGCCAAATCAGTTATTTAATAATGAGTATAATAAATTTATAATGCCAGGATTCAAGAATGCAGTTATAAGAGGTAACATTATTGTACACCCCATGTTATTCATGTGATGCTAAAAAAAGTTGTGTTAGACTCGTTTTATTCATAATGTATAAGAAAGAAACATGGTGATTCTGTGTGCAAATCTAGAGCAGCAAGGGAATCGGCGGGATCACCCTGGTCCCATGCATCCCTCCCCCAGGCAATGAGCACCTGCCTGTCAGGAGGTGAGCTATGAACCCTGACCATTTTCTACAAGAGGCCCCTTGCTGACCACTGCCTGTCAGGAGGTGAGCTATGAACCCTGACCATTTTCTACAAGAGGCCCCTTGCTGACCAATCTGAGCATTTGCGGTGGGGATGGTATCAAATGGCCTTTAGTACCAAGGAAGAGGTTTGAACCCGGGTCTATTGACTCGGGCCTAGACACCCTTACCATTGGACTAAAGCTCCAAATGAATAATATGCTGTTAGTTCAAGTATATGGCATCCAATCATCCACATCGTACATTTCACACTCTTACCATAACATAATGTTAACAAATTGTGAAACATCCTGGGTAGCAAAAGAAACACAAAAGCTATATAAAATTTTTTTGGAATAACTAGTATCCGTGAAATTTTCTAAATATCATTCAACTACAAACAAATACAAGTAGTTAATGATAGTCCGATATTTTTCTATGCGTGACATATTGATGTTCAAATCGTATTCAGCTTTGATTATACGAACCCATGCAGAAAGCAAATGTACACATTCTTATCTTTCCTGTTGAGTTATGCCTGAAATAAATACGTTTGGATCACTGGTAAACGGTAAACGGATGAGGTTTTACCCTTTTCAGATTACCGAGAGAGGGCAAGCCTTTTGACCCAGATGTACGCGGCCTCACCAAGTTAATCCCGGGACTGTTCACTGCACCAATTGAGCCAATTGGTGAGGATGAAATTGGTCAATTTGGCCGAAACATCTTTTGAATGACGCAAGTCAAATACGTGTATCGATGTTCATAAGAAAGTGTTACCACATCCGAGAATATTTAAGTGATGCACTTGTGAAGAACCTCTAAGAAAGGAGATCATAATGTCCATCAAAAGAGTATTTGCCGGTTAGCATTCATCAAGATACATTAACATTCATCAGTCACATTCATCACACTATTAACATTCATGAGTTAACATTCATCACGATACGTTAACATTCATTCTATCCTATTAATTGGTAAAAGTAGTATAAAGTTGGATCACTAAACTTGATTTAACTTAATGTATTTCATTATAATGCAATCACTAAACGTAATTTATANGTTTTGCAGTTTATGTGGAGTAAGATGCATTCAATCGAGACAAAAGTTTCACATGTCGAGTGCATTTTCTCTCTTCCTTGATTTTGCGTGATTGTACTTCTATAATGCAATGTTTATAGCTGCAAACATTTTTAAATACATACCAAAACGAGTCAGCACGGGTTGAGTAGCGTTTTGGGTCTAAATGGTTCAGTTTTAAAAGAACGTCAAACTTTTTCAAATACCTACCAGCTCTTTCTGCATCCGTTTTAGGAATTTTATAAGTCAATAATGCCAAATCAGTTATTTAATAATGAGTATAATAAATTTATAATGCCAGGATTCAAGAATGCAGTTATAAGAGGTAACATTATTGTACACCCCATGTTATTCATGTGATGCTAAAAAAAGTTGTGTTAGACTCGTTTTATTCATAATGTATAAGAAAGAAACATGGTGATTCTGTGTGCAAATCTAGAGCAGCAAAGGGAATCGGCGGGATCACCCTGGTCCCATGCATCCTAAGGATGCCAACCGGACCCTCCCCCAGGCAATGAGCACCTGCCTGTTAGGAGGTGAGCTATGAACCCTGACCATTTTCTACAAGAGGCCCCTTGCTGACCAATCTGAGCATTTGTGGTGGGGATGGTATCAAATGGCCTTTAGTACCAAGGAAGAGGTTTGAACCCGGGTCTATTGACTCGGGCCTAGACACCCTTACCATTGGACTAAAGCTCCAAATGAATAATATGCTGTTAGTTCAAGTATATGGCATCCAATCATCCACATCGTACATTTCACACTCTTACCATAACATAATGTTAACAAATTGTGAAACATCCTGGGTAGCAAAAGAAACACAAAAGCTATATAAAATTTTTTTGGAATAACTAGTATCCGTGAAATTTTCTAAATATCATTCAACTACAAACAAATACAAGTAGTTAATGATAGTCCGATATTTTTCTATGCGTGACATATTGATGTTCAAATCGTATTCAGCTTTGATTATACGAACCCATGCAGAAAGCAAATGTACACATTCTTATCTTTCCTGTTGAGTTATGCCTGAAATAAATACGTTTGGATCACTGGTAAACGGTAAACGGATGAGGTTTTACCCTTTTCAGATTACCGAGAGAGGGCAAGCCTTTTGACCCAGATGTACGCGGCCTCACCAAGTTAATCCCGGGACTGTTCACTGCACCAATTGAGCCAATTGGTGAGGATGAAATTGGTCAATTTGGCCGAAACATCTTTTGAATGACGCAAGTCAAATACGTGTATCGATGTTCATAAGAAAGTGTTACCACATCCGAGAATATTTAAGTGATGCACTTGTGAAGAACCTCTAAGAAAGGAGATCATAATGTCCATCAAAAGAGTATTTGCCGGTTAGCATTCATCAAGATACATTAACATTCATCAGTCACATTCATCACACTATTAACATTCATGAGTTAACATTCATCACGATACGTTAACATTCATTCTATCCTATTAATTGGTAAAAGTAGTATAAAGTTGGATCACTAAACTTGATTTAACTTAATGTATTTCATTATAATGCAATCACTAAACGTAATTTATATAGTTGGATCATAGTCATATCAAAGCTAAGGTAATCTAATCAATTTGATAGTTTTTTTGTCGACAATCGGAACATGAGAATATGCAGGTGAGATGGTAGGCTCCTAAAGGCATGAAGCAAAACCAAGGAACTTACACTAGACCATTTGGTGGTGGTAAAGGGTTAATAAGATTGTAATTGTTTTATATTATTTCCGCATATATATTAGTTTGTTAATTGTTAATGAAGATTGTTTAATGCTTTCAAATTTAAATATCACCGATGCCTGAGTAGTTGCCATCTATATAACGCTAGCTTTTGAATGTAGCCATTAGGTTAACCTACAAGTGACATGAAGAGCTTTTGTTTCAACTAACGCATGAGTTATGTGCCAATTGAAGCGTGAGCGAGTATGCTACACGTAATTGGAGTAGAAATATATAAAAACACACAAACTAGAAATATTCTAAAATACGCTGTATGGTGACTAGCTCATGTGCTAAGGCTTACAGACAAGAAATTATAGTCCTATGAGACTTCCTGATCATGATATCATGCGTGTTTTTCGCTAGATGTTAGCTTCTGCTGATTTAGTATGTTTTTGCAGATTTAGTATGATGGATAAATGAGCTGATATGGGTTGTGTTATCTCGGGTGGTTCTAATGAGTCCAACAAGTTAGATGTTTCGCAAAATCTATTTTCAATGTGTATCACCTCCTAATTCGTTTAAGTAAGTATTTCTGCATAAGCTCTCACGATAGGTTCTTTTCTAAGGAATTATTAATTTAAGAAAATGAACAAACCAAAAAGAAGGCTGGTATGACACGTACTCGTTGGTTAACTGACAGTTGTTTTTTTTTTGAACGACAACATTACAATTTTGGATCACCAATCCATTCAATCCAGTTAGGATTGAATTTCCTTTCCTATGTTTAATCCATAAATGAGATAATATTTTGATATGATCTCATCTACAAGTGTGTCCTTTCTTGGAGGTTTTGCATCGAAGCAAATCCGACTTCTGAACCTCCAAATAACCCATAACGTGGTTTGGATAACCGCATCAAAACACATCTTTAAGGATTGTTGTAGATTAGCCGTCACCCCAAATAATAAGATTTGTAAGATCCTTTTTTGGGTAGTCATCAATTCTCCACCAGTTTGCTATCATGGACCATAATCGAGATGCAACAATGCAATCAATAAACAAGTGTTGAGAGGTTTCCACATCCTCATCACAAATCGGACAACACCGAGAGTAAACTGACAGTTGTATAGTATGCGGGTTAAATTACAATTTTGGTATTTAAATCTGGTTAATATACGCATTTCCATTTACATATTTCATGTGGGTGAGATAAGTACAAGTTATCAGTTCACAATTTTGTGCCCTTCATAAAAAAAGTTTCACTTACACTTTTGTGGGTTTCAAGAGTTTGGCTTGCTGATTCAAGTTAATCGAATCATGGTTTGGCACTTTGGCCCAGCTTCTAATAACAATAATGGTAAAGTGTAGCATGAATGATCAAAACTAAGGTCGTAAACAAAGCCGGATCGGAATTAAACAAAGTTCTTAATAGTTAACTAGAAGAGTAAGAAATGAACAAAGAAGAATATTTCCACGCGCTTTTACTGATCTGAGAAAAGCTAATGCGACATCTTAGAGGTGTCAACAATTAATTGTAGTTATGCAAAAATAAATAAAATAAATTCATAATCTAGATGTAAAGAAATTAGATTAAACAGCCCGACTAATCAATTAGATTCATTTGCCACAAATGTAATCAAAATAGTTCAATAAAAAACTAATACCTTAGGAAACTTAAAAACTAGAAGGGAGGGAATCAAGTGCAGCAGCAGGCAAGGGAAAAGTACAATCTTTAAGCTTGGTGGAAGTGCAGCAGGCTAGACTTTTGACATACCTGTATGTAAGCAAACCCAAGATGTTCATAAAGCCTTTCTTCCTATTGGGTCTGCATCATAATCAAAGCTTGGGTTCAACCAAGCAGGCAAGTAAATGAAGTCCAAATGCAATTCCGTATGATGTATCTGCTTCCTACATCTCATAGGTACAATATTCTGTTTTATCCCACCCCATAATTACTCAATATCTTTCCGCGCAAAGCCAGAATTAAACAAAGATCTTAATAGTTAACAAGAATAAAGAGAAGCGAGTGACGCCTGGGGAGAAATTGTCGTTTTTCGCGCAAGCTTGCCAATCAACATTGACTTAGTGGTATCTAGTGATCCGGCTGCTATTGCATCACGTAGCAATGCTGTCGTTACAGGATCAAGATAGTAACCACTTCCATCCATTGAGTGTAAAAGCATCGCTACATCATCATATCGATTGTTCTCTAGATATCCTTTGAGAAGATAACGGTAAGTAGTGTCATTTGGCTCGCAACCACTCTCTTGCATTTCACTAAACAACTTTTTTGCGTCATCCGGAAGACCTTCCTCAAAAAAAGCACGAATCAACACATTATATGTGTAGTTATCAGGTTTCATACCTTTAACACTTATGGCACTAAAAAGATTCAATGCTACATTAATCTTCCCACATAGGATTGCACCCTCAATAAGGTAAGTGTACACAAAAGGATTTGAGTTTAGCTTGCTATCACCCACAAAAACAAACAAAGAGAGCGCCTCTTCCAGTCGATGCTTGACGCCAAGACCCGTTAGAATTCTTCTGTAAGTCCTTTCATTCAGCATTTGACCTTGTACACGCATATCAACAAGAAGTTTGTGTGCATCTCTAAAACGCCCAACAGAGAACAAACTCTCTATCATGGTGTTGAAAAGGGGTTCATTGGGTTTGAAACCTTTTTCGCTCATTGCATGATAAATAAGCATGGCCTCGTCCAACAGCTTATGCTTGCAGTAGCCATCTATCAAAGTGTTGTAAGTATCAATAGGAGGGACGAGATCTCTTTCCACCATTAAATCAAAAAAATGCCTTGCTTTGGTCATGTCACCATGCAAACAGTGAGTTTCTACAAGTACAGTATGTAATACAAGGCTTGGAACAATATTTCTTTCATGCATCATGTCGAGGACAAGGTGAGCTTGATAGAACATGCCCTGGAGGCAAAAAAATTGAATTAATATGTCGAAGGTTTCATGATCAGGAGAAAAATTATACAACAATTCTTTCAGCTGCATATAGGCTTCCCCCCATCTACATACGTTACAAAGACCCAATAACAATGAGTTGTAAGTGACGAGATCCGGTGAGATGCTACCCATTTCATTAAAGAGCGTTAGAGCCTTATCAACCCTTTCATTACCCCATTTGACAGTAATAATACGACCGAAATAGCAAAGCCCTTGAATCATTACATTGTACATACGTAAATCCGGTTGACAAAGATTATATTTGATGAGCTTGTTGAAAAACTCTTCTGCCTTACTAATCCTATCTTCACGGAAGAGGCCATTTAAAAGTTCCGTAAAAGTGTAGACATCATGAATATTAGGACCTGCCCGCTTCAAGTTCCAGCCTAAGGCGGCAAAAGCTTCATTGGTGCGATGCAATCTGCAGCAAGAGACGACTAGAGCTTTCATAGTGTAATCATCAACAGAAACACCAAGGGAACATAGCTGTTTGAAAATATCAAGTGAAGTAGAATAATGTTCGGATTTTTTAACAACACGCAAAATCTGATGAAACTCAACAACACTAGGCAGAGGTCGTTTGTGTATCATTTTGTTAAACAAATTCAAGGCATCATCCAATGATTGAGGAGAATCATCATTTGAACAATAAGAATTGGAGTGAGTTAAACATAACTGGAAATGTGAAAAAGGGTGTTTTCTGGTAAAATTACCTCTCAATTTTATCAAAGTATGAAATGCAGAATTCAGCATCATGGTCGCTAACTGTAACAAAGAAACCTGATTTTTTACTATCTTACGCTCAGTTCTCGAGTTGAAAAGGAAAAGGAAAGCAAAGGAAATTGATAGTTTTTTGTGTTCTTGAATTTTTTTTAAGAAGGGAAAGGGAAGTGGAAAGGAAATAGGGAGGAAGTTTTATTAGGTAAATCTTCCTCCCACTTTTGGGAGGAAATGGAAAGGAAATAGAACTTGTTAATGTGTAAAGACTAATATACCCTTTTTAAAACATTTTACATTAACAACTAAAGGGCATATATGTAATTTCACCAAGTTATTTTCCTTTTCCTCCCACTCAAGAACATGAATATGATTACTTTCCTTTTCCTTTCAACATAACAACTAATACTTACTTTCCTTTTCCCTTTCTTTTCCCTTTCCAGTTCTTTTCCATTTCCCTTCACTTAAAACTCGAGAACTGAGCATAAAGGGTTTTTGCATGGATGGGTCTTTTTTTAAGATTATCTTGGGTCAAAGAATATTTATTTAATTTATTGTAGTAATCTTTTTTTTGCATTCCGAATATTAAATTTTCAAAATATTCAGTAATATCTATGCCAACATACTTATTTTAAATAATTTTTATGTTTGTTCATTTAATTTTAACCGACGAAAACGAACATTCATGATGACATATTATTTGTTCGTGTTCGATCCTTAACGAAATGAGCTCATAAAGTAATCGAACACATGACCTCTGCTTGTTTTTTTGTCGTTCTTTCATTTTTGACCGAACAATCTTCTAGATTTAGTGGTTCTTGCCCAACATAAATGTATGAATTTATACGGGCAACACACGTATAAAAAGGAATGATTTCGTTCTTTAATATCAACAATCAATTTCTAAGCTTTTGAATGGGCAGTAGAAGCAATTTCGATGAGGTTCAAGTTGTTACCATTTTTACTATAGAGCAGAGAGCTATACATTGGTAATTTAAACCCAAATACCCAAACAAATGAGTTGTCGATAATAAGCTTTTCACATTAGGATAGAAGCATGAGGGTTTGATACAGGCTTAAGTTATACAGTATATCACCTACTAAGATCAAGCAGTTCTTCATAATTAGCAGAGCTAAATAATAATTACAAGGATGAAACCACAACACTTAGTAAAGACTGCTGCACTAGAGACTACAGCAAAAGACATCACCAAAAGAAGACCTAGAAAGGGCTGTCTGCAAGCTTTTCAAAAGCAAGCCCCCATTCCTTGATTTGGATTTTAGCAAGATGCTTGTTTGATTGCAGCCTTTCAATTTCATCATCATTCACTTTCTTCAGTGTCACATTCTCCGACAGCTTTCCTTGCAACTCCTTAATCTTCTCTTCAAGTTCATTTATCTTTTTTTCAAGTACTGGCTTTTCGCCATTGTGCTTCTCAAGATCTTTCTCAAAAAGTTTCACCTTTTCCTCCAGCTGGCTCACTTTGACTTTCCAAACACGTAACTCGTTTAAACGAGCTTGCATAGCACCAACATTAAACCCATGAGTCTCTAACTCAGCTAAAGTATCCAAACTGTTTTTTATTATGTTGATGGGATCATTCAGCTGTAAATCCGAAATAGTCTGAGTCACATTTGCAAATGTCACCATGTGAGCAATGGCTAAACCCTCACGACAATCCTCTTTAAGATTTTTCAATGGTGCAAAATGTGGCTTTTGAGGAGTCTTTTGGTACAACTCATGTGATTCAATGGCGGCCCAGATTGAAGACCGCTTCATAAATGGCCAGGTTTTGTGGTATTCAGTGGTTCCACCATTTTCAACAATTGCCACTGGAATCAGTGCATCACTAGATTCATCATGGTGGTCACGCGGATTACGACAGGAACTTCCTAAGTACAATAAGAACCAAGATTAGATGCAGAAAAATGCAGAATCAGAACTCATTGTTTCAAGGTGGCAATTCCCAACAATTGATTAGGAAAAGGTCAATTCAGGTTATGTTACATCTCTAACAGGTAATAGGTCAAAAAACTTGCTAAAGATGAAATGGATCAAATAGGTTGAAAGTCGCCCAAGGAGTATATTTTTGCAACAACCTCAGTCGGAAATAGTTTTATTATATTTAAAACACTAGTTATGTAATAACTATATGAATATTTAAAATAGAAGTAAAAGTGTTTAAAGTTAACCAAACTCATCTAAGAATGACCCATTTTCACCCACCCCTCCTGACCTGCACATTATGGCACCTCTATTAATGGAACAAAAGTGCTTACTCTTCAAACCTGCCTTCTGTTGCAGCCCTTGATACCAGACAGATAGAGGTTGATTGTCAAGATCAGCAGTGACTTCCTCAGAGGCAGAAGAAGACCTTGTCCTTGCTTCTTGATCGTCTGGATATTTGCATTACATGAAAATCAGGCATAAGATTCAACATTTAATAGAGCTTTTACAATTTGTGCTCCTCATATAAAACATGTCTACTTAGAAATTTTGGACACACATCTCTAAATTTTTTCAAGTTGTTTACATCTATTATTTTAATACTGTTTATCGTTAGATTTAGTTGATGGTATATGCCCTAAGGGCCTAGGGACCAGCCAAGGACTATAAGCAAATTGGAATTCCTTCGGCAAAGGGTAACTACACATTTACCACAAAAACTACCATCAAAGTCGCCACAATAACAATATGTAAAAATATGCAATATATGAAGGTAATCAACTTTCTTGCTTGGGAATTTCCTTCCGTCCACTATATGAAAACAGTTTTATTTAGGTTCTTTCTATTACAAACGAGTCAAACAGGTAAACTCAAAAAATAGAATAGGTCAAATGAGTTTAATAATTTAGAGGCCACCCACACCATACTAAGTGTTTATACCATACTAATTAATTTATTATATACACAGAAAAACTGGATGGTGGTTTTGTTGTGGTTCTCAATTAGATTTTTGAGTCTTAAATAGCTAAAGCCCGAGAGAGAAGATAACTGGTTTATTTCAAACCTTTTCTTCTAGGTGTCAACTTCGGGGGTCTCGCTCTTCCCTTTTCTCCATTCTGCTGGCTCTTGCCATCCTCTGCCTCACATGTTTCCTGATAGAACAACCAACAAATCAAACAAAAGCTAATTATCCAAACACTTTATTGTCTTCTATATTTTGTTTAGTCCCAAAAGTATTCTGCTTTAAAACTGCACACTAAAAAAAGTTTCATCTTCCTAAACTTGCTTCTTTAAAGAGGGAATACTGTTTAGTTAATTTGTATATACTCACTTGTAAAATTGTCCAAAAATGTTATATTTAAGTTGAAAGTGGGCTCTTTTTAGGCAATGATGAACTATAAACTGTAGGTTCATTCTTCTCAAAATGGAGCACAAAGAGATATTATCTTTTTGCACCATTGAAGTTAATTTTGTGATGCTAACTACCATTGTTCTTGCAAATATATGGAGCATTACACTTCATAAAAATAAAACTAATTTGTAATTGAAGGAAATGCAAGTGCAAAGAAACCATCAAACTTAACTGCATGTATATAATTCTTTGTTTTCTTACGTTTACACAAGAAAATGGTCTCCTTGTAACCAAATATCAAGAATAATGTTTCAAAAGTTAATCACATGTTCCTTCAGCAATTGTGAACTCAGTAGCCTTACACACTATCAAACAGCAAATACCACTTACTGTGATTATCATTTCTTCATTTGTTAGAGGCGAATCTTGATTTATAGCTTTAGATCCACTTGTTTCCTTTACAGACCCCATAAGTTCATTGTTTTCCTTGCTACCTATACAATAATCCACGCGATATTATATCCTTAGATTATGTTTTTTTATTAAATCCTTAACTTTGTGAAAAGATAAGCAGATTGAGTTGACCCTCACACTCTTTTGTCTATATTTTCTTTTATAAGTTTTTTATAATTAACTGATGTGTTAATTATGATTAGAAAACCAATAAAAATTACCATAGCAATATAATCCTATATAAAAGATGATTAGGAGATTTATACTGATTTAAAAAATACATTTTGTGCGACTTCAACCCGTCTCAACCATCTGACCCATTAGAACCATTTCAGATAGAAACACAACCCACTGTAACCATCCATATGTAAATGGGTCGAAATCATTAAATGGAAATGCGACCCACAAATCTGTATACAAATGTACAACCTGACTTTTCCACATCTGCTGAAGATCGGGTCTTTTTACTAGTTGAAACTTCTTCTGCTGAATTCACAGTGCTTCTCTTCCTGCTAGTCGTGACTGAACCTTCCGCTACACCACCCATCTCAGAATTACTTTTCTGCACATGTTAGTGGTTAAAAAGTAACTATCAACATCCATTCATAAAAACAATCAATGAATCTCAAAGCTAAAGAGGTAGATTCAACTCACAGCTTTTTTTCGCAAATGCTTCTTTTTTTTGGAAGGACGTCGACTGACTACACTTTGACTGTTCAAATTAGCAGTTGGAGGTCGTTTAGATGGTGTGGTGAAGCCTGATTGAGCATCAACGTTGGACTCTGATGTAGGAACTGCATTTTTATCAGTCACTTCCTGCTCTGGTGTCTGCATGATTTAAGGAATTTGATTTTAATAGTCAATCATCCCATTACCTACTTAAAAAACACTTTAAAAAGGAATTTGATAGCTCCAAAACATTTAACACTTACTAATGACTTACAAATTTCCACTTCAAAGCCATAAACAATTTCTCGATTTTAATCTTTTCGGCAAGAATTTCCCAAAGTAAAATTTCAGGGTTTTCAAAGGTTAAAAAGTAATGTTTAACAAATTTACACAGTTGTATTATAACACGTTCAGCTCAAACAAGATCACAAGTGTCCGATACAAGGCATGATCTGAAGGGTGTGTTTGGGTTGCATAAACTCATTACTGAACCTTTTATAAAGAAAACAAGTAGTTCCATTGTGTTTGGGGATGCTAACCCAAAATGTATCTCTGAATATCTAAAGGTGCAACAATGCAATTTGAATAATCTGTATTGCTCAAAATAACAGACGTTTAAGAACACCATCCAAAAAACCACCACTATACAATAATCAAATCATAAATCATTACAAATTTTACTACAGATTCCCAAGCACCCCTAACAATATTTATAGAAACATCATCTTATACGAATAATCATAAAGCATTCACCAAATCAACTAGTATAAAATATCATCACAACATCACCACTACTATACTATATACAGAACAATCAAAATTGTTCAAAACAACATATATTTTAGAACCCAGAATCCAAGGTCAAATCCAGCATAAACCTTGAAAAACTGTAAAACCATATCTAACACATACATTAAATAAAAAACTAGAAAAAACAATTTTAATAAACAACCCTTAACACCTACTTAAACAATATAATAATGTACCCATGCAAGAGACAAAGAAACACTACTTAGCACCTAATAGACCAATTTTTAAAGGATATCGAATCTATACTTTTGGTTCGCGTAATTTTTTGGGGGAATTCCGTGGGTCCACCTGTCCCAATGGGCACTTGGCCCTATCCACGACATCCTCGTTAATTCTTACTTGTACCAAGCATGTCAATTTTTTATTTCGCCAAGTGTTTTTTTGCAGATTTCTCACAAATTCTTAGGTGGACCATATCAATATTATCATAAAAAATATACAAAAACTCCATAAATCAAAATGACATATGCCCATATCAATAAAACTACCATGATCCAACAAAACACCCATCCAAAACCCTAGGTCAAAATCAAACATAAACCCTAAAAAGTATAAAACCATATCCACACATGCATAAAAACATAAACAAAGCAATACTATCTAATACCATAAACACACAAATCAAAACCCCATTTCAATTTTTTCAAAAAAAAAAAAAAAAGGTACTACCTTCTTAGGAGCAAGTTTCCAACAAGAGTCAACCCAGTCAACATGAAGCCTCATTTGAGATTTTTCAAACTCAAAAGCCTCAACAGGATCCTCAAAACAGACAAGATATTTCTTCTTAACATCCTCACCACTCTCAACAACAACAATCACATTCTCCACAACACCACACCACCACCCATCTCTATGATAACAATCCACAACATCCATAACCTCAAACTCCACGTCGTCATCATCATTCTTAGGTGGCAAAGGCCTAACAAACGCAGGATCAACAGCCTCAGACAACCTTTCTTCAAGATCATCCTCATCATACAATGTGTCATATTTTACTATATACCCAATCTTTTTCTTTTTTTGTCTTTTTCTGGTCGATAAGGGTACAATGTCTATGATGGTGGCTTCATACCATGCACCATAGAAACCGGGTTCATCACTGCTGACTTCAACTTTTGACCCTTTGGTTATGGTGACGTCAGCCATGGTTGAAGGTGAAGGTGAAGGTGAAAATGGGGTTTGTTGGGAAGAGTGAGACATTGAAGATGATTTTTATGATCTTTTTTTCAGAGGGTGTATCATATATTCATATTCATGTAAGTATAATAAAACAAAAGTTTGGGGTCGCTTTTATGGCAGTGCTGTGTCCTTGGGGTGGCAATTGTCGACACGACACGATAAACGACACGAACCCGACACAAAGTTAAACAGGTTTGGGTTGAGGATAAACAGGTTTGGGTCAAAAACAGGTCAACCCGTCTAACCCGTTTAATAAATGAGTCGTGTTTGGGTTGAGTAAATATTAAACAGGTCAACCCGTGAACCCGATTAAGTATATAAGACTCTAAAAATAAAATATATAACATGCCTTTTTATGTTTGAGGTGCATTAAATGTATTCTGTTATGAACTTAATACGATTGAATTATGATTATACCTCTTATATCATATAAATTAACGCTTATACTAAGAAAAATTGTCGTATAGTTATTTGTCTGTTATTTTTATCATATTTTAAATCCTCATATCATTTTGTCATTTAAACTAGTTAAATCAGCAAACCATCAACCTTATTCACTACTTGACCTATTTATTTAAACAGGTTAAACGGGTCAAAAATGGGTTACGCGTGTTATGCAGGTGCGGGTTAGGGTTGAGTTTCTTGATACGATTAATAAATGGGTCGTGTTTGGGTTGAAGTTATACTAACCCGCCAACACGCGAACCCGAATAGGTTAACACGAACACGACTCGATTGCCACCCCTACTGTGTCCCGAAGATGTTGCTGTGGTGTTTGTACCGGAGTATAATTTTGGTATTGTGTCATTGTGTGTAGTGCCACTACCCAATGGTCATTGGTCTTAGGAGCGTTGATAGTGACACCACAACTTTTTATACTTTCATCACAATTTGTGCATTACAGTATAGTACGAGGTGCTGTACAGCTTGTACAAAGTGAACACCCTATTTTTAAACCTCTTCATTGTGTCTCACTTTTTATTATAGTTAACAATTTTTGAAACCTAATGCTTAAACATCAGTCTAGTTGAGTAAATATTTAGTAGGGGATGAGTGTAGTTAAGTAAATATTTCGGGTCTCTCTAAATATTATAAATGAATCTAGTTGAATATTTAATAGAAAATGTAATTATATAATAATTATACAACGGGTCTAGCGGGTCATTTTTTATACCTTTTTTTCACATTTTTCATCTTTTACTAAAAAAAAAAAAAAAAAAAGGACTTGTTGACCAGACCAAAACCCATCTAAACCCGGACCTAACCTATCTAGACCCGAACCCCTTTAGACCCATGTTTTTAGAATACTCATCTAGACCCGGACCAATATAGACCTAAACTTATAGGTGTCAAAATGGTTGGGTTGGGTTGGGTCTTGGGTCTTAGATGGGTATGTGTTTAGATGGGTCACTTGGAAGGATGGGTATGGGTGGGGTCGGGTATTTTTTTTTTCGGGCCGTTTTTATTCGTTTTCGTTATTTATTACGTTTTCAGGCAAGTGTGATAAAAGAATAAAAGACCAAGTTACTTTAACATCAAAAATAAAGACTATCTCCTCATTGGTATCAAAAGATGGACTGGATTTGAAGCACAAAATCAAGTAACAAAGAGTTGCATTCTCAATGTCTCATACACGAATCATAAACACTATCGTAAAAATAAAGAAATAACACTGATTGTCATCAACAATGCTAACAAAAACTTAAAACCATCTTTCATTGAAGGCTTCAACTCGAACTTATCTCCTCATTGGTGCAAATCAATGGTACTGTAAACATCAAAGATACACGGAGCTTAAAAATCAGACAGAAGCAGAATGACATAATAATAGTTGAAACAACAAGAGAATTGAAAGGCCAAAGGTACCAGAAAACAAAAAACTCCAATACTTATAATCAAAGAAGTACTAACCTTAATGAAACCAATCTCCTTGGCATTGCTGTGAAAGCATTGCCTGAAGCACATGAGGCCATACTTTCTGATCAATCCATGGGAGTTACGACACACACGGCTGATACAACAGAATCCGAAAGCAATAACACAATCAGGTACAAACACACATGGCTCGGATCACAGAACCTAAAACTGTATATGTTAGCAAACATGATCTTTGCAGCAAACTCATACCACATTATTCATCCACTGTAGAATATTCGAGTATCAGGTTACATAAATACAATAGTGTAGGAAGAGCTAAACGACAGTTACACTCCATAATGTATACCTCAGGAGCAAAATACAATGCTCAACAGATCTATTAACCTAAAACTAGCCTTCATGGTCAGACGGCCTCTTCCTAGTACTGTATAACAGAATAGTCTTTGTCCAAAACAAATCAATGCAGGAGTTCCAAAGTAAAACATCCATAAAGGCAGCAACTAACTACTACTAGGGATCCGCTTGAATGGTTAAACTAGTATAGCTATATAAAGTCGGATATATGGTCCTTTGCACGTGTTGTGTAGCTTAATCAGTTGTAAATTTAATAAAATTATGTTTTTCCTAATAACAAAATAACTGTCATAATGTCATCAACTTCTGATGTTTAATGACACAAACTCATAAAAACATTTTAGTCAAATGGATTCAACAGTTTTCTGATTATAATAGAACTAAAAACAGAAAATTGTTCTCCACCATATTTGTTCATTAATCACCAGTGAAAATCATACCAACACAAATATGATGCCAATTCTGACAAAAGGGTGAAGTTCATAAGATTTTCCAATAATCAAGTTTGTTCCCTCGTGCTCAACATAGCTAAACGGATAGTTATGTTTGATAATAGAAATTGCCACTTTCTCTTTATACTTAGCTTGATCTAAGCAAATACGTTTCGGCGGTGGGGCATCCTCCTCCACCTTGTTGGATAAGTCCACCTTAAAACATTTAACTATATGACGCCGAATATTAGATGTTCCATGTACTTTTAACACCTTATTACAAGAATTACAACTCGCCCTTTTAACCCTATCAGGTTCTATTGGTATTAATGTAAAATATTCCCACACCCTCGAAAATAGATTACTCGTCGTTGATGAACTAACAACTTCCAAATCATCACTCGCATGCATATTAGCCTAATCAATACTGAAAAACAACAAGAAGATGAATAAAATCACAAATTTAAGCACAATCCCTAACATTAGCTAAACAAAAATCAATAAAAAACGGAACCTATACGATAAGTCAATAACCAATCCTAAGCAGCCCGAAATAATATGCAATCCTAAACAATCATAAACATTAAACAGTAAGCATTCCCAAACACCCCTTAAATAATAAGCAATCCCAAACAAGCCTATATAAAAAGAATTTAGAATTCCCAAACACCCCTTAAATAATAAGCAATCCCAAACAGTAAGCATTCTCAAATATTAACAATCAATTGATCAACAAATCAACAATCAACATATTTGTAAATCTGTAATCGACTAATCCCAAATATTCACCAAAATTAATCAATCGTGAAATGAAGAAATGAACTTACCGAAATAGTGAAATGAAGAAATGAAATGAAAAGAATGAAGAATGTCAGAAACTCAGAATGAAGAATCAAAATATTGCATTCGTCGATTTCTTCTTCGTCAACTACTCATCTTTACTTCGTTAGTGGAGTACCTTTTTAGAGAGAAAAATAGAAATGAAATGAGTCAAATGACGGAGTGTTTTTTAAGACCCACGTGGGTATAATATTATACCCATCTTGACCCATCTAATTATTTTGATAAGGTCCAATTAAACCCATCTAGGCCCATACAATTATTTTAACAAACTCAACTAAACCAATCTAATTTCATAACAATACCCAACTTGACCCAACTTTTACTCATGGTTCTAAAATTGCCACCTGTACCTAAACTCATCTAAACCTGTGACGGAAACTCGACCCGACTCACCTATTTTGCCACATTTACTTTTCACCCTCAATGGTCACCACTCACTCAGTTTCTACTAAAATACTCACGTTTAAATAAACATACCTTATAAAATACCTACGCACTAAAAAACATATAATTAGTAATAAAAACATTCAACGGGCCCACAATTTTGCACACGTACCTATTCGTTGAGAGCCTCACCCTTCATCTCCATTTTTGCTTGATCTTACTCATCCATAATGGGGTCTCTGATGTGTCGTTTAGTATAGGTAATTATTGTATCAAGTTTTACTTTTTATATTTTGTTGACTTTACCTATTAACTAACACTAATGGCAGTATACCCGATCAATTGTAGGTTCGTTGGTAAGTAGCGTGTCTATCACTAAGAGTGGACGTTAACACTTAATCTGTCAATATATTAATTAATCTAAATTAACTAAATTGAATCCTAAACAGGGTTTTTTAGCCTAAGAGATTGACACAAGTTTGGGTTTAATAAAGCGATAAATAAAACTAGTAACACACATAAGCAGATAAACAAACGATAAAGAAAGAAGAGGTCAAGCTCAAATGTATGGAAAATGTATTAACCAAGTTAATCAAATAAATGCCAGATTTGTCTACATGTGCAATGATTGCACTAAATTTGTTGGTTTTTCTAATGAAAGCTATGTGGTACTTCTCCCCAAACTCGAGGTTTATATGTCGGTTAATCCTGTCACAATCAACCAAACCCACATAAAGTCTCACTATTGATTATAAATCATCCGGCTTACGATATCGCGACTAAGGCGAACAACCAGTGCTTTATTAAAACTTATGGCTTAATAGTTATCTTTATACTAGTAGCCTATCATCCACTTAACCACTAAAGGTGATAGGACATTTAATGCGTAGTTGATGTGAGTATCGCAAGACCTTCGCAAAAGGTTTTACTTCTCAAGGGATCTTGAGAAGCTTGCAATCCTCCAGGTAGTGTACCTGGTCGTTGTAGTGTAGTATAGGTATATTCGGGGGATTGATCGTTCTCTAGGGGAATAGTGTCATTAGGATTGAAGTGTAGGTCAACTAGGTCTAAAGGTGAGGGATGATACTTTTTTGTATTTTATTTTATGAAAGCAAGTAAAAATCTTGGGTATTGTAAGAGTGGGCGGAATTAGTTGATAGTCAACTAACCCAAAACTAATAATTAAACAAAATAAAATAAATAACAAGAAAATAAAAGTGGTGGACTTCTTATGTGAGACAAATGTGTTTACTTAGATTTCACTACTCCCTAGTTATCTTTTGTTGGTTTGTTGAATGCCACAATTGTTTAGTTGAAGGGTTATATTTCTTAATACCAGTCTTGGGGGCGTGCACGTCCTTCCCCAATTCTATGAATATCCATTTCCTCTTATGACGACACGTTTAGTATCCTATCATAGAATCATCAACATCTACTCATGCATTAAATACAACCAATAAAACCGTAGTGCACATCCGATTATGTTTCTTAAGACATTCAAGCTTGTGTCACAACTCGTAATTTTAGGTCATTTTCAAAACCTCAAAAATTTACTATTCACAAGTTACTATTCATCATTTCACTATTCATCGTTTTTGGAGTCAGTTTGTGATTTTGAGAAGTATTCAAAAAATTTACTATTCACGTGACACTATTCATGATCATCATGCATTATTTTAATTTACGTATGTTCAAATATTTAATTAATGTTACCACTCAGTTTTTACTACTAACATATACCCGATACTCCGGCAACGATCCTAATATATTTTCATACTCATTATAATGATATAAAAATTATATTATTAATTTACCCGGTATTTTGAAACCATTTGCCATATTTTCTGGTAAATGCACATAACTACGTCGGATCACGATATTTCAACACTACAATTATTTTAACACCCGATTCTCATCAGGAATATAATTTCATAATTTTTACAACGTCGTTACATTTTATTTGGTACCATTAAACTTTATTTCTAGCAAACTCGGTACCCGGTATCACCTAAACTACACAATATCTATCAATAATACACCAAAAGTCAATATTTTTCCACAAAATCTTCACCCTCCCATCGCTTGCCGCCCCCCCCCCCCAAAATACCACTTTCACTACTTTGACAAGTATGCCTACTAACTTCATAAATGCTAGTCATTTCTTGTCCTTAAATCACTACAACCTAGATATTATGTTCCAAGACTTTTATTCACTCATTAAAGTAACAAAATAACACTTCAAGTAAACTAGCCAATTTCTCTCATCTTTTCCCCTTTGTGGATTCGGCCTAGGCAAGAACACCAAGAAGAATCCATCAACTTTTCAAGATCAAGTGTAATCAAGTCCTATTTGTAGTTCTAGTAAGGATTTTGAAATAAAAATCCCAAGAATACATACACATTTACTTCCAAAAACATCAAATCATCAAGTAAGCTTCAAGTAAACTTTTCTAATCTTTTATACTTTCATTTAACCTATTTTAATGTTTTAGTAGCAAATCATGCAAATATTCATGTTAAACATACCACTTGTTACACATTTTCTTTATAATTATAGATCTATATATTTTATTAATAACCTCAAGAGATCCACCATTGTTGGTGATGCTTACTGTAAAAAAAGAAGGAAAGAATACCCGTTGGAATTCTAGCACAAGAAGAATGGTAAAGAACTTCATCCATGCCATTGAAGAAAGGCTCAACCGGAGGGAACAAATCAGGAGGCTGGAAAGTTATATCGGGGTTCCTCCATCGTTTTCGATCCTAACATTTCAGAGGCCCAATGCAAAGTTCACCGACTTCAATGCCTTGACCTCATCTCAGACATAAGCTTTTGGTATAACCTTTAATTATTTCTAATTCATTCTTGATTAATTGTGAATTATTAAGGCTTGTGTACACATATCAGTGCACAACCCATACCTTGTAAAGAAAGGACCCTGTGGTACGCTTCAGTGCTACAATCCTAAGATAAGGAGCGAATGCTTCTTACTTTTGAGTAGAATTTATTAAACCTTTCAGTTTTTCACAATTCTACTCAGAAGACAAGTATTTCACCTCAATGAGTATCCACAAGTTGAGGGGGAGTACTTGTACCAAAACATCGTTCTTAAAATCTCAAATCTTTGATGATAACTCCCCATAAGACTCAAAAAGCATCTTTTAATCAAAATCGTTTGCAAAAACAACATTTGATATGCTATTTTTGAGGGGGAGAAGAAGAAAATGATTAAAATATGATGTGGCAATATTGTATCTCACTCGAGCTCGACTCAGTAATGACCCAAGAATTGACGAAACAAA
>LBNU01013869.1:3804-20874 GCA_014162995.1 Artemisia annua | reverse complement strand
ATTATCTTATTTAGCTACGTTATTTAATACTCGTATGGTTTTATGTAATAGTCTAAGTTAAAGTCCAATGGGCCTAAAGCCCAAACGTTTAAGAGAAAGGAAGGACTAGGCGTGTTGCCCTAGCTCCCATCCTATAAATAGGACCTCTATGTAATCCTTTCTCTTGTTGGTTAATTTCATATCTAAAGGAAACTCTTGTTCTTTCATCTTTCATATTGATCTTAATCAACCAAGTCTAATTCTCATCTCATTTCTTTCATTTGAATACTTGTGTTTACTAATATGGTGACCTAACAATATTTACACTCAGCAACCTAAATAAAGCTTTAAACGAAGGAAACTCAGACGCTTCAACAATAGGTAACCGTGTAGTTCTGCCTCTACGTTTACTGGTGGTACAAGATACAAAAACCAAAATTACCTGGATGCCATGGCTCTTTGCAAAGCTTATGGATACCCCGATCTTTTTATTACCTTCACATGCAACTCAAAATGGCCAGAAATAAATAGATTCATGGAAGAACATAATCTAGGAGCTGAAGATAGGCCAGATGTGCTATCAAGGGTATTCAAAGCAAAGCTTGATATACTTATAAAGAATTTCCGAGAAAAGCACATACTTGGAGTCGTTAAGGGAGGTAAATAAAAAAAAAATAAATGTATCTTTATATTGAGCTTGCCTGTATAACATCTAACCATCGTTCTTATATTTGCAGTGGTGTACACAATCGAATTCCAAAAGAGAGGCCTTCCTCATGCACATATATGCCTGTTCTTTTCAAAGGGCTCTAAACTCCCAAATCCAGAAGATATAGATCGCGTGATCTCAGCAGAATTACCAGATAAAGAAGAAGATCCAGAATTATATAAGTTGGTGTCTGAACTAATGATGCATGGACCATGCGGGTCATACAATATGAAATCGCCTTGCATGAAGAAAGATATCTGCTCCAAAAAATTCCCCAAAGATTACACGGAAAGAACATACATAAACGAGGATGGATATCCTGTTTATAAACGACAAAATAATGGCCGGACGGTGCTCAAAGGCAAAGTTCACTTGGACAACAGGTAAAATAAAAAACAAAGAAACCTATAATGAATTTAAGCAAAAAATGTATAACAAACATGCACTACTCTTAATTTAATTATGTTTTTACAGGTTCGTCGTCGGGTACAATCCACTTCTTATGAAGAAATTTCAAGCTCACATGAATGTAGAATGGTGCAACCAAGCAGCTTCTATCAAGTATTTGTTTAAATACATACATAAAGGACAAGATAGAATCACCGCAACATTTGAAAAATCAACAGATGAATCAGGCACCAATTATGAACAAAAGAAAATAAACAAAGATGAAATCAAGGAATATTACGACTGTCGTTACATATCAGCATGCGAAGCGGCTTGGAGGCTTTTGTCATTCCCAATCCACTACCAATATCCTAATGTTGAAAGGCTATCGTTCCATCTGCCTGGTGGACAACCCGTTGTGTATGAAGACGATGACATTGTAGATGAAGTGCTGTCAAAGCCAACAATAGCCAATTCTCGAAGTGGATGGAGCGAAACGAACACGATAAGAAAGCTCGAAAATTGAAGTATGTTGAGTTTCCAAAAAAATACGTTTGGAACAGAAAAGACCAAGTTTGGACAAAAAGAAAAAGAGGAAAAGCTGTAGGCCGAATCAATTACGTTCCTGCAAGCCTAGGTGAGATCTACTACCTAAGAATATTGTTAAACAAGGTAAAAGGGCTTGCCTCATGGAAAGAACTCTATACGCATGACAACGTCCTCTATGAAACCTTCAAAGATAGATGCTATGCAATGGGATTGTTGCAAGACGACAAAGAGTACATCGAATGCATAAAAGAAACAAACAGGTTCGCGTCCGGAGCATTCTGCAGAACGGTGTTCATAATGCTACTCACAGAAAACACGTTATCAAAACCAAGACATGTCTGGGAACAAACATGCGATCAGCTGTCAGATGACATCCAAACACTACGAAGACAACAGCTAAACATGCCAAGTAAGTATTTAAAATACATTAATTATTTAAATGCATAAAAAAATATTAAACAAAACTTTTGTTATTAGATTTGGTGATGCAACGTGAACGAATCCTAAACTTAGCTTTGGAAAAGATCGAGGAAGAACTGCAGCGCCGAGGCTCAACACTAAAAAACTATCCCGATATGCCATTCCCAGATTTGACAAACAAAGAAGATGGAGCAAACGTGTTGATAGAAGACGAGCTAAAGTACAACACAACAGAGCTCAAAAAAAGAACATGACCTCCTATATTCAAAAATGACAGATGAGCAAAAAGGTGTTTATAATACAATCATGGAAGCAACAAATTCTGAAAAAGGAGGTACTTTCTTTCTATACGGTTATGGAGGAACAGGTAAAACATTCGTGTGGAACACGTTATCTTCAGCAATAAGAAGTCAGGGTGAAATTGTGCTAAACGTCGCATCAAGTGGAATAGCAGCGCTGCTACTCCCAAAAGGAAGAACGGCACATTCAAGATTCAAAATACCAATTAATCTTACTGAAGAATCTGTTTGCAACATACCAAAACAAAGCCACTAGCAGGTTTAATGAGAAAAGTGAAGCTGATTATCTGGGACGAGGCACCAATGACACATAAGCATGCATTCGAAGCTCTTGATAGGACGCTACGCGATATAATTCCACATGCAAGCCACAAACCTTTCGGAGGAAAAACAATAGTTTTTAGAGGTGACTTCCGCCAAGTTTTGCCGGTAATCGTAAAAGGTACTAGAGAAGAAATAGTAAATGCTTCAATTAACCACTCATATATATGGGATGATTGTACTATTTTGAAGTTAGCTACCAACATGCGCTTAAAATCAACAACAAACAAAAAGGATTCAAAAGAAATCGAAGAATTTGCGGATTGGATTTTGAAAGTAGGCGAAGGTAACGTTGGACCTGAAAACGATGGAGAAGTAGAGATACAAATTCCAGACGATATGCTGATAAGAACAAATGGGGAACCTCTTGAAGCAATGGTATCATCAATATATCCAAATATTGAACAAAACATTGGCAGAAAAGAGTACTTTGAAAATAAAGCAATACTGGTTCCAACAAACGAGGAGGTGGATTTGATAAATGACCATATGTTGAATAAAATCGCAGAGAAGGAAAAGATTTATTACAGTTCAGACACCGTTTGCCCAACAGAGATAAACAACAGCTTTGACGAATCGGTGTACGCTCCGGAGCTCTTAAATACCATCAAAATATCAGGCCTACCAAATCACCTCCTAAAACTGAAAAAAGGAGTTCCCATTATGCTTCTTCGAAACATAGATCAGCAAAATGGGTTGTGCAACGGTACTCGCTTGCTTGTCACACGGCTTGATGAACATGTTATAGAGGCTAGGATAATATCTGGAACGCACATCGGGAAAATGATTTATATACCAAGATTCCAGTTAATGCCTTTGGATAAACGAGTCCCGTTCAAATTCAATAGAAGACAATTCCCAGTGACTGTTTGCTTTGTGATGACAATCAACAAAAGCCAAGGACAATCTTTAGCGGAAGTAGGACTGTACTTGCGAAAACCAGTTTTTACACATGGCCAATTGTATGTAGCACTATCAAGAGTCACAACCAAAAAGGGCCTGAAGATCATAACCTGCGACAAGGATGGGAAACCAACAAACATGACAACTAACGTCGTATACAAAGAAGTTCTGCAGAAGATTCATAACAACTGACATCTTTTAGATTAGATTATTTAGGACATTATTAGCATTGGATCATTGAAAATACAATTTACGACATTTGTGATTTTAAATTATTAATTCATGGAGTGTTTGGAACTTATACTTATCTCAGGAATAAAGAATCAAAGTTTATTTTATCCCGTTCAGTTTTTAAATGTAATTTTTTGGCTATCTAATGTTGTTCATTGGTAAAATTAAGTTTAGGCATCAACTACAAAAAACCAACTTCAACAACTCTTTCGCTGTAACTGAAACATCATTTATAACCCCTTGAAAAAAAAGACCCATCCGAATACAAACAACAATCTGACTAAGTGAACAATCTGCCTTAGAATGGTAAAATGTTGGATTAAGAGGCTGCTGGAAAACAAATTAAAGACACATTCAAATACAAACACCCATCTGACCAAGTCAAGAACAATGTTCGGTCTGACCCGATTCAATCCAATGATCCAACTTATCAATTTCAAAAAAATCACCCATTTGATGTTTTTCCAAATAATCAAACCACCCCTTTAAGAAAGATAAATGGAGTTTAAGTTTCTAATATTCAGTTATGACTTACGACACAAGAAGATCGGTAGAAACTTATTTGAGTAGCTGCAAAAACAAGACTAAGTGACGAAATGGTAATTCACCTGATAACGTTATTATCTTATGCTGCTGATACATGTAAACTTAGAGCAACAATCTGCAACAAGTCTGGATGTCTCTAACTTTTACCATGATGAGATATTATAGAACATGACACCTGGAAATTAAAAATGATAACCTAAGATTACCTTCATAGCATGTGGAACCAGGTCCGGTCAGAATTCAATGACAAAAAATCCTTTGTCCGCAATATTTTCCAACAAAATAATAAATTCTTTATTACATTACAAAACTGTATTAATCTTTGATAAAACAATATAAGGGGTTGAAGCCAAAAACAGCCTAAAAGCAAAAGTTGGACAGCAAATCAGCACTTAATGTTTGTGACTGCCCGTTAGGGAAAAAAAGCATAAGTAGGGTACTTTAGGCAAAGATTAAGACACTCAAATGATTAAACTAGGACATATAAGCTGTTAATATATTAAGATAAGCTAGAAGAGATTACCAAAAATCTATTGTTATGGAATTAGAACTACTATAGAAGCTAGAAAGTGGGAATGAAAACGCCAAAGTGAGACAGCAGAGCAGCTGAACCAGTGGGTTAAAATGGGTATGAAATGATATTTTCACTTAAGGAAACCTAATACCAGATGTTGAACATACAATATATCCTATTGTGAACATGTTTAAACCAAAAACAACAACAAAAACACTGAAACCCACTGAATCAAATATAAGCAGCATAAACTATTTTCAAAACCAGTGGCTCCTCTCTGGCGAAAAAACGATTAAAGATTCCCTACATCCTATATCGATTCTTACTAACTTTTTATGTTTCTTTAATCTTTTCCACTTTGTATATTAAACTAATTCATTAATATCTAAGTGGTTAGGTTGAGATACACTAATTGTTTAATCTTTTAGGGAATCTATTCTCAATTGTTTTTTGTCTTCTTATGCATGAGATTGTAAGTTCACTTATTCAATTTTCGGTCTAAAGTGAACTGTATTAGAGTTTTTTCATTCTCGATTTTCTTGGGCTTCATTGTTTATATCATTCTCCTGGTTGTACGAGTGGGTTGTGGATTGAGATTTGGTTGTTGCGTGGATCTCTTGGTTATGCGTTGACGATGAAAGCTGGGTTTTTGGATTCGGGAGGAGGGGAGAGGAAGAAAAAGAAAAAAGATGATGATTTGAATGTCTCTTCGTTAGATTATGTTGACAAATCTGATGCTAATGGTACAAGTAGAAGTAATGAAGTGACTAAGGGATCTTCCGCTAGTTTGGCCGATCAAACTAGCTTGCTCGATGGGTATGATGTGAATGAGAAACGTGATATGTCTAAGGTAACTATGAGACGTCCTCGACCAGGTCGAGGGAAGGATACTTCTATCGTACAACAAGGTAATCCTATTAACACTAGTCCTCCTAGTAACGAACATGTGATTAAAACTATGAATATGATGGAACCTATTGTTACCGATTGGACTGATGATGATGGTGATGTGAATCTGTCTACACGAGTGGATGGGGGGGCTGTTCCAGCCTCGATAAGTAAATCAGGGCCTAGTGAAGTGGGTAATAAATACGATATTACTCATGCGGCTACTAATGTTCCAAGTGGTAGTAGTTCACAACCTGATGTTGTGATTAATGAGGCAAGTGTTGGTGGTCATGAGCAAACATGTGTTGATGGTGGTAAAACTCAACGAAGCAGGAGTGGACTCGTCCACTTCATTTGCTTCTTTGCTCAATGCTAATCGTTACCCATGCAAGGTTAATTTTAGGCAGTTGATAAATGAAGATCAGGTTGCTAATCATGATACTAAACTCCCTAAGGAGGCGATGGAATCTGTTTTATGCCGATATAAAAATACTCTTGTTGGGTATTTCATAGGCAAAGCTATTGCTTTTCCTATTGTGCAGAACTATGTTACTAATACGTGGAAGAAATTTGGCGTGCAAAAGATTATGAAGAATGAAGCGGGTGTGTTCTTATTTAAGTTCTCCTCTAAGGAAGGATTGGAGCAGGTGCTCCAACAAGGCACGTGGTTAGTCCGTCACTCACCTCTTATTCTTCAGAAATGGTCTCTTAATGTTCCCTTAACCAAGAATGAGGTAACTACGATTCCTGTTTGGGTTAAATTACATAATGTGCCTATAGTTGCTTATTCGGAGGTTGGTTTAAGCTTGATTGCTACACAAGTTGGGAAACCGGTGATGTTGGACTCGTTTACATCTTCTATGTGTGTTGACTCGTGGGGTCGGATTAGTTATGCTCGTGCGTTGGTTGAAGTGAGTTCAAATTCTGAATTGAAAAAGGAAGTTAGTATGGCTATTCCATTGGATGATGATTGTGGTTATTCAACGGAAATCATTCGTGTTGAATATGAATGGACACCTCCTCATTGCAGTGTTTGTAAGATTTTTGGTCACACACTTAGTGAGTGTCCAAAACAAGCGAAAGAGGTAGTTCATATGGATTTTAATGTGGTTACTAATGCATCGAATCAGGTCGATAAAAACGATGAAGGGTTCAAAGAGGTAAGGAATCGTAAGAATAAAGGTAAGAATGTGGTTTCTACGTCTCAACCTAAGCCAATTGGAGGTGTTAAACTTTCAAAGCCAAAAGCTAATTTTTGGAGACCTAAAACGACGACAGCTACTAATCATGCTGATACCAAGAAAGATTCAGATCCTAAGGATCTAAAGCAGGCTTCTACTTCAAATGTTAAATCTGGTACGGACCCGCAGTCTTCTAATTCTTTTGGTATCTTGGAGTCATTGGTGGATGAGGACGTTCTTGGTTTTGATAACAATGGTAAGGGGTCACATGATGAGCCTATGAGTAACATGGAATCGCAGGTGCAGGGTAAGGCTTCTAAGTTGTCTACTGTCCCATCTTCTAATACTTCTGCTACAAAGAAGGCTTTTGAGCAGTCTTCTATCTCGTCGCCTTGTACTTCTGCAACAAAGAGGGGTAACCCTTTTTCTAAGGTGGGTGAAGTAGTTGTTTCTGAGAGTGATGAAGATGAGGTGTATGAGCCTAATGATTATTTGGGAGATGATTATTTTTCAGATGAGTATGNACGATTCCTGTTTGGGTTAAATTACATAATGTGCCTATAGTTGCTTATTCGGAGGTTGGTTTAAGCTTGATTGCTACACAAGTTGGGAAACCGGTGATGTTGGACTCGTTTACATCTTCTATGTGTGTTGACTCGTGGGGTCGGATTAGTTATGCTCGTGCGTTGGTTGAAGTGAGTTCAAATTCTGAATTGAAAAAGGAAGTTAGTATGGCTATTCCATTGGATGATGATTGTGGTTATTCAACGGAAATCATTCGTGTTGAATATGAATGGACACCTCCTCATTGCAGTGTTTGTAAGATTTTTGGTCACACACTTAGTGAGTGTCCAAAACAAGCGAAAGAGGTAGTTCATAAGGATTTTAATGTGGTTACTAATGCATCGAATCAGGTCGATAAAAACGATGAAGGGTTCAAAGAGGTAAGGAATCGTAAGAATAAAGGTAAGAATGTGGTTTCTACGTCTCAACCTAAGCCAATTGGAGGTGTTAAACTTTCAAAGCCAAAAGCTAATTTTTGGAGACCTAAAACGACGACAGCTACTAATCATGCTGATACCAAGAAAGATTCAGATCCTAAGGATCTAAAGCAGGCTTCTACTTCAAATGTTAAATCTGGTACGGACCCGCAGTCTTCTAATTCTTTTGGTATCTTGGAGTCATTGGTGGATGAGGACGTTCTTGGTTTTGATAACAATGGTAAGGGGTCACATGATGAGCCTATGAGTAACATGGAATCGCAGGTGCAGGGTAAGGCTTCTAAGTTGTCTACTGTCCCATCTTCTAATACTTCTGCTACAAAGAAGGCTTTTGAGCAGTCTTCTATCTCGTCGCCTTGTACTTCTGCAACAAAGAGGGGTAACCCTTTTTCTAAGGTGGGTGAAGTAGTTGTTTCTGAGAGTGATGAAGATGAGGTGTATGAGCCTAATGATTATTTGGGAGATGATTATTTTTCAGATGAGTATGCGGCTCAGGTGAACGACTTACCGGGACAATTAACGGATTCCAAGCTTCAAGGCCATGCTAGGAAGTAGTATTTTCTTTTGTTTTTTCATAAGTTTGGCGTGTCATCTTATGTTGTTTATTGGTTGTTCTAGTTGTTGGTAGCTAGTGGTTCATTTATGACCTGTCATAAATGATCTAGTGGTAGTTCAAGCGGTTGCTTGAGGTTAATGTGGTATTTCAGACACATTCCATTGTACTTTAAACTTTTTTTGGTTAATATATTTTGCCAGGGTGGAAGTTCCCTTTTACCCAAAAAAGAGGGGCCCATAGCGAGTGTTTAACCCAATACGCTCGTAATCCGACTTGATATACGCCCGCATTGACCCGTCTGGCCAACCGAACGGGGGAGTCACCCCAATAGATCTATTTATATCAATCGCACTTCCCAGCAGGAATTAACGGTTCATGAAGGTGGGCATAACAGTGGGTTCAAGGGCTTAGGCTAATTGCGCAATAGTTTTGAGGAAATAAAACTTTGTAGTGGTCCAGAAAATGTTTTGCATGTTTCTCACCCCATAGTTGTAAAACAAGTATAAGAAAAGTGGGGCTATAAACTCACATATATGATTTAAACACTTGTGTCCAGAACAAGGTAATCCAATGTGCAATAAGTAAATAATCATGTGTTCATGTAAGAACAAGTAACGAGTTTAAGTATAAACAAGCATTGAGTTTAATTGAAAACGAGCATGTATTCTCCCCAAAACAGTTATAAAACAAGTAAAAAGTAGGGGCCATGAACTCACCTCAACAAATAGTAGTCTGATAGAAAAAGTCAAGTAGTGATAGTGTGCAGCACCGACACGCGACCTAGATTAGTATGGCAAGTTTAGTTTACAGTTTCAGACTTAAGACTCGATGAAGTTTTAAATAAGTTTGAAAGTTTTAAAGTGTTTGTGTTATTGTTGTTTGTGTGGCAGTTGAAATAGTTTTGTAAATATTGGCTAGCATTGGCTTTCGGAAGTGCTTTAAGTAAACATGTAAAAATAATAAAAAGTGTCAACACGAATGAGTCTTTGGGTCGCCAGTAACCGAAAGACGATGTACGGAAGGGAATCACATATAAATAGTGGACGAAAGAATATCGTTTAAAAGTGTATATCTATATAATCAAATATTAGTTGATGATAAAAGTATGTAAAATTATACTTTAAGTAATGGTTTTATTAAAAGGTTTTATATTAAAAATGCAATTTGTAAGTTATAAAGATAGGATCTTTAAAAAAAAAGTCGGGCATGACCCGTTCATATGTTTGAATTATATGTAGTGACTGTCACACCCTGAAAATACCTGTTATATGGCAGCAGAATTGAATACCTGGGTGTAACGATCATGGCATCTCATACAAGGTTATATTGAACGACCTAAAGTGTCGTTTAGTAAAATACAACATTTGATCATTATTTAAAACAAACAGAGTTTACAAACATAGGTCCCATAAGGTTTTACAAATTCATGAAAACAAGTTCAATATGATCAAACGATACATAAGTGCAATGAAGTAAAAGAGTGAGACGCGTCGACTCCATGAAGGTCCAAATGCATGTCACATGAGTACTTTAATTACCTGAAAATACATTGCTAACACGGTCAACAAATATTGTGGAAAACTAGAAGGGGGTTGAATAGTTTACCCGTTTTTTAGTTTTATCTTTTGAAACTTTCCGTTTAATCAAAGATATGAACACAAAGACAATACCCAATATGCAAGTATAAAGAAAGAAACGATCAAACCATGACACGATTGTTTATCGTGGTTCGGCTACATGGAACTCTATTTTCCTTGCCCTACGTCCACGCCCCGAGTATCCAACTCGAGAGTTTCTTTCACTAGTCAACAAGCTCCTTTATCCGGCGGAGAAAACCTTACACGTCGCTTACAAGTTTACCGACACTAAGCTAGATGTCGAGTTCTTTACCAAGGGTACAACCACTCCCGTTTGGTTCTTTTACGAGGGTACAACCACTCTCGTCACACTTTGTATTTTAAGGCCTAAAATACTAACCGATCACAACTTATAACACACAATCAAATGAAGTGTAAACTACACAAAGTCTACACGATGCTAAGCTAACAAGTCTTGCAACGTTGAGTTGAATACTTGTAACTTTATATGTACTTGTGAACTTCTTTGCTACAAAAGAATCTTCACAACAATGAGATGTTAAAGGGTTAGATGAAAGGTATGAATGTATGTGCAAAATATGATGAGAAGTGATAAAGGAAAAATGCTAGCAAATGGCTTGGTATTTATAGCAAAACAACCATCAAGCCTGGCGGATATGGCGGAACCCTCAGAAAGGTTCCGCCCGTGTACCACGAGGGTTCCGCCAGGTCTGACAGTTATGTTTTGCCATAACTTGCCAAACCATCCAAAGTCACATCACATAAATACTTGGTCAAACACAAAACTTGTGTAAGAACCCTATGGAGAGTCAAACACACAAACCTTGTGTAAGAACATTGTTTAGTCAACCACACAATCTTTCCATAAATGTAAGATGACAAAACTTACCATAAATGGGATGTGACATTTCTAATTTAAGAAATATGAAAATGTTGTGTTTTATATGAAATGTAAATGTTGCAAAAATCTAGTTATGCAAGACTTTAAACTAAAATCATGTTTTACTAAAAACTAAAGTTTACACTTTGTCATTAACAAAACTTAGCAAAGATCGTAAAATATAAATAACGTTTTTAAGCGATATTTGTATTAACAATCTCCCCCTTTTTGTTGATGACAAAACATAAACTTTGTTTTTAAGTAACTCACAAGTTTTAGTATTAAAGCTTAAAAAAATTGTTATATCAAACTTGTTTTACTTAATTGATGAAAATCATTTTAAGTTACTAAGTTTAGATATATTTCTCCCCCTTTTTGTCGAAACAAAAAGAAGAGTAGCGTAGCGGAACTTATCCACATGCTCCCCCTTGGTCGATAATCCCCTTAGTAAGAGTGCCGAGTTGGGAAACATGGATTTTGACCCTACAAAAAAATGGTTAGTTGGTGATAATGATACATAAACAAGCATGTACTCACCACATATTATGAGAATATAATCATCCACAATCACAACTCATATATGATTAACCATCGATGAAAATAAGGTAATAGTAGAAGATATCATTTCAAGTAAAATTTTGACTTTCTAAAAGTCAAAAGACAAGAGATGAAATTACACTCCTACTTCTAAAATAAAAATAAAAGTTAAAAATAACCAAGAAATAAAATAAAAGTAAAATCCTACTTCTATAAGTAGAAGACTTTCAGCACTTCCTAAAATGGGGCAAAAGGCCTCCAAAAGGGCTCTAGGATTGGTTTGGATGGGAAAGGGCATCCAAACGTTCTAGGATGTGTTGTGTGGCGAAGCGGGTATCATCTTAAAATTGGTGAAGGAATGTTTTGATGTCCTCACCTAATTTGACCATTTGCTCACATTGTGAGCAAGTATAGTGATGAGTGGGGGGAAATGGGTCATTTGATGATGGTGGTGGAGGTAGATTGGTTTCTTGGTTGGAGGAGGGGTTGGAAATTGATTCAAGCAATGTGGTTTGCAAGTCCATTGCTTGATGGAGGTGATTTTCAACCATTCTTTGAATTTCGTCATAAGAAGGAAGAAAAGACTCAAAGAGTTGAGGTTGTGAATGTGGTGGGCTTGGGTGATCATGATTTTCAAAGTTTGGTTCTCCATATAGAGGACCATGGATGTTTTGAAAAGAGGGTGAAACAACAATGGTTTAGGTTGGTTGAAGGCTTGTTGTGGTGGTGGATTTTGTTCAAAAGGCTCATTGTGGTCAAACAATGGGCTTGGTTTTTCATTTGTCAAAGGTGGTGGATTTGTTGATCTATGTGGAAGATCATTAAGATCTTGGACAAATGGCTGTGGTGATGTTGGAGGAGATCCAAATAACTCCATTGGTTCAAGTTGAGGTAGTTTTGATGGTGATGGAGTTTTGAATGTTTGGATGGGTGCACTTGGTGGAGTTGGGTCAATGGGTGATTTTGTTGGTGGTGGAGTAGTGAGCTCATTTGCTCCTTTGGGTGATGGGGTTGGGGATGCAAGGTTTAAAAAGTGTTCACTTTTGATGGGTGAGGAGAATTCATCCGAAGATGAGGAGCTTAGGTTGATGGTTTGGTGTGAGCAAATCGGTTTGACACTAATTCGGGCGGTTCTCCGAATGGGTGTTGGTGGTTGAGAGGTGATTGTTGACTTTGTCATTGTCAAGGTTGTGGTTTAAGAGAAGGGATTTTGATGGTGATGGTGTGATTTGAGGTGTTCTAAAATGGTTTAAATTTATAGGATGGAAGAAATGTTGGAGGGAGTGTTTGGATTTGATGTTTGGCCATAGAAATTTTGAGGTTTCTAATGATTTGGGTGAGTAATGAAGGTTGTCACATCATGTGGAAGTCAATCCAATGAAGGAGATGGAGTAAGAAGACAAAGATTTGCACTAAATGCTTAGTGGTCTTGTCAAATTGGTTGGGTGGTATGTGCTTATTCACATACCTTTTATTCACCATTATTAGACTATTTTGGACCAAAAACTAACGCGAAAAGCCAAAGATATCGTGTTTTTGTGTTTATGACTGTGCAGGTATGGATATTGCTAAAACATCACAAAAAGCAACCTAAAAGCCCAAAAAGAGCACGAGATGTGGAAAAGAGTTTGAAAGAGAAGCAAAAGAAGAAATCTACTCATGAAAAGCCCGTGAAGATGAATTATTTCTCAAAGGCTCAAGAAAGTACAAGAGACACTTAATCAAAGCTCATTGATGATTATGAAGCTATAACTTTCTAAATCCGAGCAAGTGATCACTTTTACATTATTGAAGATCTTTGGAAAGCTCGTCAACACATCACCTCAAAGTTACAAGGACTATAGTCGTGTTTTAGAAAGTTAAGATAGTGTCGTATCTCTAGTTTATGCTTTGTATGAACAAAATTATAAAGACTAAGGGGCTAAGTGCAAAATGTAAAACAAGGGATTAGTCACCTAGACTCCCTTAAATACCACCCCATGGCCTCATTTTAGTCTTGGTTAGATTTTAGTTTTTGGTTAGAATTTAGTTTATTTTCATGTTGTAGTGTAAGATTTTTATTATGCAAGCTTTTTATCTCATGTCTTAGTCTTTTACTTTGCTTATTTCCTAGCTTATTTTCAATCTTTCTTTCATTGCTTTTCATCTTATTCAAGCTTCTTTACTTCTATCTTGATCCAAAATAAGCCTACATAAGTCTTGCACCACCTTTGCATGAAAAGAGATTTTCGTGCCTAATGATTATGACTTGATCTTATTTGGGTCTTGTAGCTTGTAAAAGCTTATTTTTACGAATTCATTTAGCCTATTTAATAGTTTTCAAAACGTTTTCTTTGAGTCTTAATCTCTTTTTCACGTTAAATCTTTACTTTTTAGTTACAAGCCCTAGAAAGATTTTTAGCTTATTTTGATTCGTTGAGTTTACTATAGCTTATTTCGAATGTTTGTTTTGCTTAATAATGTGTCTAAATAAGTTTTCATTAAGTTTCCATAAAGTTTCTACAAAAAAAAATAATTCTCAGTTCCTTTAAACCCATTTTAGCGAGTTTGTTACTAAAAATATATAGCGAGTATGCTAATTTCAAAAGATAGCGAGTATGTCTTTCTCAAAACCATAGCGAGTAAGCTGAAATTGATCCAGCGAGTAAGAAACTAGGCTGGATAGCGAGTATTACTTTCAAAAGATACCTAGCGAGTTTCATCTCTAAACCATAGCGAGTATGGATATTTTTTACTAGTAGCGAGTTTAGTTTTCAAAACACTTAGTCCTAGCGAGTATTGATTATAGTTCTTAGCGAGTTTCATGTTTTTCAAAACCTTAGCGAGTTTCGTTTTTGTAATATGATAGCGAGTTTGGTTTGTTAGATTGTTAGCGAGTTTGTTTTTTTTATTAAGTACTTAGCGAGTATTAGTTTGAGTTTCACTTTAGTCTTCGAGTCTTAATCTTTTTAGTGTCGTGTCTTGTTTATTTCACAAGCCGAGCTAGGCTTATTTACACTCCATCGTTTATCGAGTGGAGTTTTCTTTTATTAATTTCCTACCGTTACTCTGTCGAATTTTTCTTTTAAACTTTTTAACTTAGTTTAATTTTCTTTCGTTAATTAAATTTAAAAATACAAAAACATTTTCTTTATTTCTTTCTTTCTTAGTTTAAACTTTTATTTCTTTTACACTTTACTTAGTTTCATGTTTTCTATTCTAGTTAAACGTATTTCTTCTTTTCTCGTTCTTTATTTCATTTACATTTTATGCAAACCTTTTGTAGTTTAACTAAAACAAAATCACATCTTTTTAACCATTCATCTCACATAACTCACGACTCGAGTGACAAGATCAATTTCAACCCTCGTTGGGACAACGATCCTCGTGGTTTACAAGCTTGCTTGCTATACTTTAACGATCATTGGGGAAATATGATTCACGGATTGGAAGGATCCTTTGGGAGGGTTCCTTCCTTTATGTGTGAGGGTTCCTTGGGGTGGTTATGGTTGAATTTGGTTTTTGGCGGGAAAGTAAGTCCTATTGGTTTTAGGCTCTTAGAAGACTCCTAATGATGTTATAAACTAACAAGGAATGAGTTTCTAACAAACAAGGTTGATTTGGGGAAGTTTGGATTTTTGAAAATGAAATAAAAATTCCAGGTAAACTGGCGGAACCCTTGGACTAAATGGGCGGAACCCATTTGAGGGTTCCGTCCTATCCGTTGGGCCATTTCTTGGGTGCGAAAAATACACTGGCGGAACCCTTGTGAGGGTGCCGCCAGTTCCGCCAGACCCAAAAATGGAGGCAGTCCACCGTTTTGACCCGTAAGACGATTTTCAAATTTTCCGAAAACTCCTAAAACTAAAAATATAATTCATATCCGGTTATGAAATGCAAAAATTGAACATGTAAACATGCATATGGTTGGACTTTGACCGGGGGCTAGCGAATTTCACTATATATAGCGAAATTTTCATAAACTTGAAAGTTTGACAACAAGCCAAATGTTGTCATCCTGCATCAATGTTAGTTCATACATGTTCCAAATTGTACCAAATAACCTACCAACACATAAATCCATAACAAACATTGTTCAAACGACCAAATTGTTCACATAACACCTATTGCCAAACACTCCTACACACCCACACTAATTGACGGTCAATCTTCTTCTTGAGCTTGCCAAGGAACCTCCCGATGTTCTTGAACATCCCCTTCGTTTGCTTGAACTCCTCCGACTCATTAGGAATGGTTGGAAGTTGTGAAAGGTATTCTATAGGTGGAAGCATAGAGTTGGGCAAAGTCTCATCTTCACTCGTTGAGGATGATGATGATGAGGTAGGAGGATGAGGACGTTTGCCTTGGGTTTTGTAGACTCTCTTATCACTAAGTGGAACAAACGTGTGTAGAATGAGAGAGTAGTCTAGGTGGAGACCTCTAGGAGTTGGAGGAATTGGGGAGATGAACCTAAAAAGGCGGGTCAAGAGCATCCCATAAGGCATAGCCGTTGTGCCTTGCACGGGAATGTCGGCCATCCTCTTGGCCATGTAGTAGGCAAGGTTGAAGGGTGGCCTAACGGACAAGGAGTAGAGCATGTAGCAAAGGCAAACATTGATGTGATCCCGGTTTCCTAGGGTGCTAATGACATTGGCTCTAAGGACTTCCTCCCATTTCTCGAATTGGGGCTTGAGTTCATTGAGTTCCATACCATATGGATCCTTTTGACCTCATTACCCGAGCGGGTTCTCCTAGTGGTGGTGGTCCTAACGAAGAGATGGTCACGGAGTACATCTTTTGACACAAGAGGTGTATCATAAGGATGGATGCAGTCAATGAGGGTGTCAAGAGTTAAGAGGGTATGCTTGTCGGTGTAGATGCAAGTACCACGGTTTGGGACACCTAGGATTTGAGCAAACTCTTCTAGGGTGATGGAGTAGTCATGGCCACTAGCCGAGAAATTTATAGACATACGTCCATAATCATCGGAGGAGAGGTGGATGGAAGCATAGAACTCTAGAATGAATGATGTTTGTTATTTTACACATATTTTTGACCTTAAATGTTGTCAAAATGAAATTGTTTCCCTTTTCTCTCAAAGGAGCTGCTCGTACTTGGCTAGACAAAGAACCCCCCAATTCGATTCACACTTGGGATGATTTGGCTAGCAAGTTTCTAAACCATTTCTGTCCACCTTCAAAAACCTCAAATCTTCGTACTCAAATCTTTCGTTTCCAACAAGCTTTCGATGAATCATTCAGCGAAGCTTGGGATCGATTCAAAGAGTTACTTGAAAAGTGTCAGAATCACGGGTTTTCTGAATTACATCAAATCGATACGTTCTATAATGGTTTGAATCCCGTTGATCAAGATTCGCTCAATTCTGCTGCAGGTGGTAATTTGTTATCTCGAAACACTCAAGATGCGTTCACGATCATTGAAAACAAAGCAAGAGTGAGAACTTCACGAAGCAAATCACAAGTGTCAAGTGCTAGTAACAAGTCTAACGACGATTTTTTGTCTCAAGTTATCGAGTCTAACAAACAAAACTCTGATGCTATTGCTGCTCTTACAAAACAAATGGGATTTTTT
>LBNU01013866.1:98729-112385 GCA_014162995.1 Artemisia annua | reverse complement strand
GTTTTATTTCTAAATGACTTTTGACTTTTCAACAATCTTTCAAGAGATTTTGAACTTTCTTCAAACCTAGCCAACATTTTTCCTTTTTCATTTTGCCTTTTAATTTCATGTTTGTATTCTAGACATATTTTGCATCCTAGATCAATTTCAATATTACTTTCAAGTCTAGACATTTTATCTTCTAACATTATCTCTTTTTCAAGATTGTTCACAAGAGATTTTGAATGTTCATTGTTAAAGATAGTTTTTAGATCCATGTTGCATAAAAGTTTAGACTCAATTTTCTAGTTTAGAAAATCTAGGAGTAAAATTTGCTAAAGCAAAAGTGTTTTGTTTCAAATTATACCTTGCTGCTTGATGTTTTATCCTAATTGAGAATCACCAAACCGGATAGGTTGGGCTTCATCTTATACCGCTGTTATTCCATGAATCGTCAAGCACTCGCTCTTTGAGCCTCGACATAAGCTAATCATCTTCACTTATGACCTTATTTAATATTTACACTAGTAGCACATGTATTACTTAACTAATGCTGATATCTATTACTCTTATTCCTGAAGACTTCTAATTTCTTGTGTGACGATCGGAATTGATCATCTTTGACTGATATTTCTTGCATGAAGCTTGATTATATTTTTCCAAATATCATTAGCGTTTGGACAAAAATACATTCTCTTCATATTCATCTCGGTAAAGCTTGTATAAATCATTATCTTAGCTTTAGTGTTTTTATCAACTTAAGATAATACATCTTGATTTTAAAAAACTTGTTTTTTGTTGGTTTGAAATTACCAATAGAAATAATGTGCAAGATCTATGATCAATTGATCTCACAAATTTTCAAATTTACTTTTTCCATTAAAGGAAGTTTTCTTTTTCAATAAGGCGGTGGCTTTGAATAGGTTGCCCTTTTTGAAGATTTTCAAAAATCCATGGATCGATCCAGTTTTCAAAATACATATGTTTTTAAAGACTTGAGTAACGTAGCTCTTTGATGGCCAATTGTGGAAAACTAGAAAGGGGGGTTGGATAGTTCACCGCTTTTTTAACATTGATTAATCTTGAAAAGCTTTTACGTGTAATTAACGATTTAACTATTATCATAATGTAATAAGAGAGTATAAAATAGAAACGATCAAACCCAACACGATTGGTTTATCGTGTTTCGGCTGAACAAGGAACTCTTTTTCCTTGCCCTACATCCACGAGCCCCGAGTTTCCAACTCGAGAGTTTCAAGCACTAGTTCAACAAGCTCCTTTCACCGGTGGAGAAACCTTTTACAAACTCGCTTACACTTTATCCGTACAAAGCTAGATACCGGGTCCTAGTTCAAGGTAGAACCAACCTAACGTCGCCGTATCCACTATTTCCGACACTAAGCTAGATGTCGAGTTCTTTTACAAGGGTACAACCACTCCCCGTCACACTATGTATTTTAAGTGGCCTAAAATACTAACCGATCACTCTTGAATATACACAAACAAATGAAGTATAAACTACACTAAGTTTATATAAAGTTAAGCTAACAAGTCTGCAACATTTGCGTTGAAATACTTGTAACTTCTTGGATGAACTTGTGAACTTCTTTCTACATAAGACAATTACACAAGGAGTTTCTACTAAGTTAGATGAGAGTATATATCTAAAATTGACTGCATAAGTGATTGGGGATTTTCTTGCAAGTGGTTTGGGTTTATACCCAAACAAACCATCAGTCTGGCGGATACGCGGAACAAAGAATGGGTTCCGCCCATATACCAGGGTTCCGCCCAGGTCCGACAGTCAAAGCTTACAAGAAAATCTTTCCATATCAAGCAATGTCACATCAAGTTACTTCTAGTCAAACACTCAAAGTTGGAATACTTCCAAAGTGTGTAAGAAGTCCTATGGAGAGCAAACACTCAACCTTTCCATAAATGCATATGATGTGATGTTTATACTTACTATATTAAGAATATAACAATGTTATTTATTAATATGAAGTAAAAGTCTAGTTATATAAGACTTAGAAACTAAAATGATTTTACTCTAAACTAAAGTTACACTTTGTTATTAACAAAACTTTAGCAAGATCGATAAAATAAAATAACGTTTTTTAGGCGATATTTGTATTAACAAGGCCCATCCACTCCGGCCCATTAAGTAAAACTGAAACTGTTATATTAATCAACAAAAGTCATAAAAGGAAAACAAATGCAAACATAAAACCTAATAAGGACTTTAGCCGCGGCTCAATTTTCAAATAAATGAACCAATCAAAGTTTAGCAATCAACTTTGACTTTTGAGGGTTGAAAGCCAAAGCAAAGTGAGCAGGTTGCAAACTAGTTCAAACCTGATAATCAAATCCGAAACGATTTCCAAATTCTTGGAACTCAAATTCAAAAACAAACGAACTTCAATCGAAACAAACTCTAAATGACTTTTTCTTTTCTATTTCTTCATGGCTAAACAAACCTAGCTCTTGATACCACTTGTTTTTCATTAAGCATTGATAAGATCATACGTATAATTGCTATGTTTTGTAGTCTCATCAGGGAAAATAATTAAAAGTTCTCATAAGCATCTAGAGGTAGCATTTCCTCCGCACAAGTTAGGTGACTACACGTGACGTTAATACAAAAAATATCATAAATGACATTTGTCATTCCAGTTGTTACCTAGAGGAGAGTTCTATATGCATCACTTTGATTGGGATATGTTATTCTGGGCTTGTTAGTCGCATAGGCTTTAATAGTGGGCTAAAACTCCAATAGATAATAATCTTCATTCTAAATAACTTTATAAAATAACTACTCTCTCCGTCTCATATTAAGTATCCATAATTGAATCTTGGGATATCCCAAATTAAGTGTTCATATTGTATTTCAACCAATGAGATGAAACTTTAGTGGGTAAAAATGATATTTGATTGGTGGAGAGTGTAGTTAGTCGAATTTTCTAAAACTTTGTGCATTTTAAAAGTGGACACTTAATATGGGACGGAGAGAGTACATTAGTTTATGAGCTATAGTGCTTGTTTCAAATTTAGAATTTTAAATTAATTAATTTCGTGATACTTAAGGTAGTCAAATCTATCAAATTAAAATGTGTATGAACTAAATCTTGAAATTTTCAAACGAAAATAATGTTTACTAAGCAAAGATTTTAATCATTCATAAAATTATTGTAACGAAAAATATGCAATAAAGGAAATTGTTCGTCTAAAAATTTGATCATATCTTGTCGCCGCTCATCAAGGGTAATAGGCTTGTTTTGGATAACTTGTTATCTGGGAAGACTTTTGCTAACAACAGCCTTAAAGTTGTGGTTAACAAGATGTATTTTATCACATGGTGATGAATGAATGATTATAATTGGTTGACGATTCCCAAAAAAAGATGGGTACAATCCTGAAAAACACGAAAAAATAATTAATCGTGATTAGATAATTCAAGTTGTTGCAATGAATTGTGCTAAAAATAAACGTATTAACCACAACTATTTAGGGTTGTTGTTAGCAAAACAATATGGAAAATGCTTTGTCAATTTTCTCAAATACATTCATGATGTAAAAAAAAAAATTTTTATGTGTGCACATCTCTTATAAAGGAGTGTTGTCGTAATTTACATATACACTAAGGGGCATAAATGTAATCACCAAAACTAAATGTTCCACATTATTCTCAACCTGGTGCGCCCCATTCGGTCAGCTTCATCAAAAACAAACTTGAGTTTTGCAGACAATAAAACCAAAACAAATGATAATTTCAAGATATTGCATCAATCTCATAAACCCATTTTCCATAACCAAAACCCGCATAAACCCACTTCTCAAATTCACCAAATTCAATCTCAAAACCCCTAAAACTCTAACACCAAAACCCTTTTCCACAATTCCCAAAATGGGCGACCCCACGCGCCCCATCGCGGTCCCCATCCCCGCGGTGGAGTCCGCGGACAGAGCCGAATTGTACCGAGCCCTGGAATCTTCCCTCGGCTCGTCTTTCGGCTCTGACCCTATTGTCCCCACGCCCCGGCCGCTGATCATCGTGATCAGCGGCCCCAGTGGCGTGGGCAAAGACAGTGTAGTAAATTCTTTAAGAGAAAAAAGAGAGAATATACATTTTGTTGTTACTGCTACTAGTAGGGCTATGAGGGCTGGTGAAGTTCATGGTAAGGACTATTTTTTTATGTCGAAAGACGAGTTTTTGAAGCTTGTTGAAAACGATGAGTTGTTGGAATATGCATTGGTGTATGGTGATTATAAAGGGATACCGAAGCAACAGATTAGGGATTATATGGCGAAAGGGTATGATATTGTGTTGAGAGTTGATATACAAGGTGCGGCGACGTTAAGGAAGATACTTGGTGATTCGGCGGTTTTTGTGTTTTTGGTGGCGGAGAGTGAGAGTGAGTTGGTTAATCGGTTGATTAATAGGAAAACGGAGAGTAAAGAGTCGTTGCTTGTGAGAGTTGCGACTGCTAAAGAGGAGTTGAGACAGATGAAGAATTTTGATTATGTGGTTGTGAATGCTGAAGGGAAGTTGGAGAGCTGTGTTAAGACGGTTGAGTCGATTATTGATGCTGAGAAAGCTAAGGTTTGGCAAAGGCGAGCGGTTGTTTAGGTGCAAATGTGCAATGACAGTGTATGTTGACTTTCTGTTTTGATGTGGTTTATGATTTGTTAGTTAAACATATGTTTGTTGGTTTACCGAAATTTAGTAGTTAGATTGATATGTTGATTGCAATTTCTGAATTTTGATACAAAGTGTTTTACTTTTAGCTTGACTTCATTTGAGAAAATTTCATTCACATTCCAAGAAATGTGTAGAAGTTAGGTTTAGGATTCGGAGATGTAGATTTAGTATCATTGTTCTTCTCATGACTGGTAATCTATCATAAGGTTTCACAATCAATCTTGACTTCAAAATGAGACATGGGCAATTTTTTTGCTCAGGGTACTGCACAAATAAACTGATTTTACCTATACATGATGCGATGGGTGGATGCACCCGGGCTAGGCTATGTTGACTCTCAAACACTTTTTAGTTCATATCTTTTACATGAACATGACTAATGGCCTACATTTCTAAAAAAGCAAATTTATCACAATTATAATCTATAACTTAAAATGAAAACAAAGTAGGAGGTTGTCTGCACTAAAAACAGATTTAGGCCAACGTCACCCCGTTCATTTTTTAGCTAAATATTTTTATCTGAGCCGTTCGCCCTTTTTTTAGATACAATTACAAAACAATGTCACAAACCCAAGTCAACCATTCCATACTTATAGTTATACTGCACCATTTATGCAATTCGAGACATGTAACCTGTTACTAATAACAGAAAGTGTACATTTTTTCTGCAATCTGCCAATGAAATTTGGAATTGATGTTATGAGGATGCAGTCTCAAATTTATTCTTTCGAAACTATATGTAAAGAAGCTGTAACAAAATTGTCTTTATTGTTTATTCTCTCCATAATACAATCCATCATTTAAGGTTTAAAACGGTGTCGTTTTGGCCGGGTCAAAAACAGCGCCGTTTTGAAGTTTTTGTGGTTTCGTTCTTTCTTCGAGGGTAACAATTGTCGTTTTGGAATTTTCGGTTGCTTTGCCAACAAATGCTGTCGTTTTACATTCTTTTAATACTCCACCGCCATTCTAAAATAAATAAATAAATAAATAAATAAATAAAAAATAATAATAATAATAAAAAAAAAATAAATAAAAAATAAAAAAACCCAAAAAAACAAAAAATTACTTCACCGTCATGGCGTCATCTCACAGACCTGCCTAGAAGTTTCGGTTCTTCCGCAGTCATTCAGGCTTGCTCTCTTCTGCGCGTCCACCGTACATAGACTACTACTTTCAGTAAGTATTTCTTTCCCTCATACTCTGTTGCCTTTGTTTTTAGCTGTCGGATTGATTAATTTTGTGTTGGTGCATGATTTTTAAAATTGCCTAATTAATGTAGCCAGAATGCATTATGTGTGCTGGATAAATATAGTTAATTCATTGTGTAATATGAATTATATATTTTTAAATTATTCGATCTTTAGATTCAGCTGACTTGGGTTATTTGTTATGTGTTATGTACGCCAAATAAATATAGTCGCCCAATAGATATATTGCTCAGATATGAAAGGCAAAAGGAAATTAGTATATGAATCTGAAAAAGATTTGAATGTCACAGTTAGTGGTAAGAAACAAAATATAAATAATACTCCTATTAACTTAATCAATGCAACAACCCATGCCTCCTCATCCGACACTGTGCCATCTGTTGGTTTCCAACAAGAAAAAACTACCAATAAAGGAATTATCTTTAAGTCTATCGACGAGGTGCAACAACAGACTCATTATACTTCTTCGCGCAAAAGTGATCAATATACTGCACAAAGCGGCAACGATGCGCATATGAAAAAAGGGATTATCTTTAGGTCCGCTGGTACTCAGCTCAAGAACCAGTCATCTGTGAGTATAAGTGCAGCCGGCAAAGATTCATTATCCAATGCTCTACCCAAAGATTCTGTCCATCTCAGCAGAACGGCTAATAGCTGCCTATGTAAGTACATTGTTTTCTTGAAGTTTTAATACTGCTATTAGCAGAACGGCTAATAGCAGAACGGCTAATAATTGTCTATACATTGCAGCCAGCACGCAAAACAGCTCTGTACACGCTGCTGAGAACAGTAAAAAGAAACTACCGGCAGTATATGATAACAATATATTGATGGAATGCATACCCACAACACCATCTGGTGGACAAAATACAGCTGCTCGGCATGATCACATAAGTACACCTGAGATTTCCTCAATAACAGCACGGCACATGGATTACTCTACCTGTGTCTGCACATCGTACTGCACGTCTGTATATGTCCTAAACTGGTCAGCCATGATTTCACTATCAAACAGCATAACATGCAAATCATGCTATCAATTTCTCTAAACTTTATTTGTTGGCTGTAGCAGGCACTAAGGAAAAAAACAACTACTGTTCCTGCATCCCGCTGTAACAGAACCAAACGTGCCCGGCAAACTCCCCACAGTGAGTGAAGTTTCCTGAAATTATCACGTGTAACGTATGCATCCCAGTTTAAATTATTCTTAACCATGACAACTTATTGCAGTTGCAGGCATGGACTATAATCTGGGTCCAAGCACTGTTGTTTCAAATAAAGTTAACACTTGCAGGCGCAGCATGACCCAAGGTTAGTTACACTATTAATATATCTCTAATCAGCAAATGCTGTTATCAGCACTATATTTGGCGGTTTCTTTGCGTTTTCAAAGGTTCATACTTATTTGTATTTAATTTTTTTGATATGATCCAGGGCCACCGTTAGAATATGTTCATATGGGAATGTGTGACCAAGTGTGTCAGCATTGTGGGGCTAAGTTTTGGATTCAGGAATCATGGTATGTTTGTTCTTTCTCGATATAGTTGGTTCACGTTTTCTTGCTTTGAAACGAGGCATCGGTCTGCGCAGTTGGGATTGGGTTCATGTTTTCTTGCTTTGAAACGAGGCATTGATTTGCTACAAATATGAGCCGCCCTATTGCTAACTCAATGGCATATAACACCACGGTTAGTTTACCTCCGATGAATCATAGTGAACTATTGCTTAGAAATCCATTCATAATGAAAGGTTAATATATCTTCTGGACTTTTATGTTAAATTTTACTCTAAATTCTTCACGGAATGACTGCTGTTGGTTTCGTTGATCAGGGTATGTTGATGACAAAGAAGTTATCGATACAACGGCGGAAAGGGTACCCTACCATTGAAAGGGACACTAACACTCTTGAAAACTGAACCACGTTATATGGGGCTACAAAAAAGGGGCTACCACACTACATAAAGTTGAGAAAACAGAACCATGGTCATCAAAAATGAACTTTGTAGCAGCCCCTTTTTGGTTGCATCTTTTACAATGCGTAGTTGCTGCACTCGGAACGGAAGGAGATCAGCAGAACAATGAACGCAGTTGACACAATATAGGTACCGCTTTCTTATATAAATCTAAAGGACCTTGCGATATGGACGTGTAACGTGCCACACTGCCACAGCGGGTTGGATTTCGTGAAACTTACAGATTCAGGACTTTAACACCGCAAAGTTCCAATATATGTATGCATGCTGAAACTTCCATTAATGCATGTTTTAAAGCCAGTATATGTTAACCTATTCCTCTTTCAAGTTCTATTCAAAGGATTTAGGCTCCTTTCAATTTTTTGATGATTTGTTAATACTCATTCAGTAGCCCTTTTTTGCAGCAACATAAAACTCATTTACATGTAAGTATGTAACTGGGTCAAAAATGTTAGTTATACACAAACTATATTGATTCCTACTTAACTCAGAGTGATATCAAAACTGAAATTGGTAGAAATTAGCCGAGCAAAAAGTGTTTTATTTTTTGTGGGTTAGTATTATTTTGATTTGTGCTGGAAGTGTAATGAATCTTTTAAAGCAATCAATAATTATAATCTGGGATAATGGCGTTGGCTCCTTGATTAGTTGATATCAGGTACTAGGTGTATGTTTAATGTAAACCTTATCATGTATCTACAAATGAAAATTATCTGGTATTTTGTTTATGTTTGATTAAAAAAAAAAAAAAAAAAGTAGCTAAAAGTAGCAGTTTCTGTGGTGTCGTCTTTTGCAGCAAAAAAACATTTATAACTAATGTTAGAGACCTATTCCTTCATCAAACAAGACGACAATAATTACGGACAAATATTAGACTCAAATTGGCTCCGTGTGCGGGGGCAAACTCCCTCGTTCTTTACATACATAAATACATACAAACATACATACATACATATAAAACCAACTACAACAAAGTGTGCTTTCTATTCTTGAAACAACAGAAAAGAAACTATGGTTGGCCTTCGTCATCTATCATTTCATGAACCTCACAACTAGCTATGCTTAGTGACCTGCGATCGCCTCTGCCTGTTTCTTGCTGTCATCCGCAGCCGTAATACCATGCTGAAAATTGTTAGATTTGCAGTTAGGAAACAACTTGCAATCACTGTGAAGTTTATGTGAAATAAGTTTTAGCACCTGTATAGTTGGCATTTTCTGTGAAGTTTATAGATCCCGGCGAGTAAATGAACAGGAAATGGAACAGATCAGGCGTTAAGTCAGAATATATGTGCATGATGCTGATAAAATTGCATCATATGAAATGCTAAGGTTTTTCCGCTTAAAAGAGTCCAAGATATCTTCAAGGATGTTCAAAGCTTATAATTTTGTTGGGTGAGTGATAAGTGTAAGAAATTTAGATTAGATTGGGATCTTTGGGTGAATAACCTAAGGCTGCCCGACCGAGAAAAACAGGACCGGACCGAGACCGAATCCGGCAAAAAACCTAGACCGAGACCGGACCGAATGTGGTCGGTCCGGTCTCGGTCCAAATAGGCTAAATGTCCGGTTTTTAAGCCGGACCAGACCGGACCGAACCGGACCAAGATCGAAATTATGAAAAACCCTAGACCGAGACCGGACCGAATGTGGTCGGTCCGGTCCGGTCCGGTCGGTCTTGTTGGTCGGTCCGGTCCGGTCCATCCGATCCGTTTGCTCACCCCTAGAATAACCTAATCTTGTAATGTTATTTTGTAGCTTTCTAGCATCTTGCTAGATTTTTGTGTTCTAATAGAAAAAACCGCCGTTCAAAAAAAAAAAAATAAACATGAATATCAGAAAATTATATCCGTATCTATTAAACACTAGTACACTACTATAAGCTCATGGATTGATAGTAATTGCTAAGCAGTAAACTATCCCACTTCTGTACATGATTATAAGTAAATATAGTGGTAAGTGATTATATGTACTGAGAGTAACATAAATATGGAATTCATGAGTGTTGAGTAAAAAGGTATGTATAACCTTAGGTGATAATTAGCTGCCAGTTTTTACAATTTTGGTTTCAAATATATATTCCGACACCAGGTTACCATTCACAAAACACAAATAACAAACATATCATCAGTTCAACAAAAGTTTCTTGCTAAACCACAAATCATATACTGTTCACGGAAGATATATAGTAACAGAGCCATGTTTGGCATTCGGTTTCGAAAGTTATTACAGTATGTCATAACAAAAAAGATCATTTGAGATTGTTTACGAACCTATTCATGATGTGTGGAGTTACTACAACAGATGATTATGATTTTTTTGTATGTTTGGATGATTATAATTAGAGAAAATTCCCAGGGCAAAATGTTTCAGACATTTCAGCTTTTGGTCATGATTTGACCCCCTTTCTCAATTTGGTTATGCGCAACTGCTCGACTGCTCAACTAGCCTATATGCGCGACACGTGTCCCTTGCAAGTACAAGAGGTAGGTGAAGTGTCCCTTTCAAGTACAAGAGGTAGGTGGAAATATTTTATTGATTTTTATGAAATTACAAAAATACCCTCATATATTATATTATTATCTCTTTCATAATTACTCCACCTAACCCCACTCACCTACCTAACACCACTCACCTACCTCACTACTTTATCAGTCCATCACAACCACCACCACCACCGCTCGACCGCCACTGCTCAACCACCATTGCTCATCACAACCACCACTACCACCGCTCGACCGCCACTGCTCAACCACCACTGCTCAACTGGTCAACCACCACCACTGCCTCCTAACGACCACATACAACCACCTCATTACAACAATTAACTACAATAGAAACAAAGATTATTGATTTTTTTTTATTTATTTTTATTTATTTTTTTTTTAAGTTCAAATAAACTATAAACTTACATATTAACTAATTCAAGCACCAATATATCTCGTTAATGCAAGAAAAAAAGTAGCAAAAAATTGTACTACTAAAAAAAAGATTGTACTACATTACAATAAATGAATTGTACTACAAAAAATTATATCTCCTTAATGCAAGAAAAAATTGTACTACATTACAATAAATGAATTGTCACCACCATAGTATATTATAATAAATGAATTCTCTAAACTCATTAAATTGTTTCACTGCTTCCTTATATGCTCGGTTTCTTTAAGATGCAAAAGATCCTTTCCATTTACTAACTCGGAGTTCAATTGATCACGGTTAGATATTTTCACCTCTTCCAATTTTCTCAGTAATTGTGTTGTTGACACCGTGAAGCATTTGTAGATCACCATCGAGCCTGCTGATTTCTGCATGCTTCTCATCAATGTACTTCTTAAAAGTTTCAGATCGGATTTGGTTGCCGGATCTGATCGGATCTTTAAAGATCTTTGATGATGGGTCTTGGTGGGATTTTGTGGTGTCTTTTTACACTGGTCTTGATGGTTTTTGGGGATCCATGTGTTGTCGTTGATGGATTAAACTCGAATGAAAACGGTGTTATTGGTGGTTTCACAGCGCGTGGCCTAGCTCAAAAGAAAGAGAATAAAAAATGATGAAGAATGGTGGTGGAGGTGTATTATGACTCGCGACAGTGACGGAGATATGGCCGGATTAGTGACCGGAGAAGAAAGGGTGAACTTGTGTAGTGTGTTTGTCGGTGAGGAAGAGAGAGAAGAAAATGAAAACCTAATTTTTTTATAAATGGGTATTTATATGAGGCTATTGNGGCCTAGCTCAAAAGAAAGAGAATAAAAAATGATGAAGAATGGTGGTGGAGGTGTATTATGACTCGCGACAGTGACGGAGATATGGCCGGATTAGTGACCGGAGAAGAAAGGGTGAACTTGTGTAGTGTGTTTGTCGGTGAGGAAGAGAGAGAAGAAAATGAAAACCTAATTTTTTTATAAATGGGTATTTATATGAGGCTATTGTTGTAATTTTATAAAAATCAATAAAATATTCCCACCTACCTCTTGTACTTGAAAGGGACACTTCACCTACCTCCTGTACTTGCAAGGGACACGTGTCGCGCATATAGGCTAGTTGAGCAGTCGAGCAGTTGAGCATGACCAAATCGTGACCAAAAGCTGACCAAAAGCTGAAATGTCTGAAACATTTTGGCCTAAATTGGGAATTTTCTCTTATAATTATCTCAAAGTTTACTTGTAAAATGACTGACTCATAATAATCATAATCAGTTTTGTGGCGGCTACTGATTTATCAAAAATTTATACCACCCTCCAGGTTCACTATATCCGGACACTTGCATGATTATATAGTCTTAAATTTGAAATGATCAACATCAAACACCATATAAGTTGATTATGATTGTCTAAAATCTGCAATAATCAATGGCAAACACCCCTTAAGATTACACTACTGAACATAAATCTTCTTAAAAGATACAAGGCAAATTACATAGAACAGCAACATTGTTACATTTTTGTTTCATTTTGGTCACTATACTTCCTTTCTCGGATTTTGCTGTTGAAAGTGTTAGTTTATAGACATGAAATAATAGTCGTGTGTTAGGATCGAACTCAAGATCACGGGATTGCACACTTTACGTATGAAGAGTAAATGAATAATAATTATTAATAAATGTTAAGAATAATTATTAATTAAATAAAACACTTAACGACCGTTAGTATTTAACGGATAATGACTAACGACTGTTAGACGAATATAAGGAAAGTTTTATTGTGTAAATAATAGGAAGTCAAGAAGGTTCCAGAACCTCCATAGGAGGTGATGGACGGTTTAGGGGAGGGGAAACCCAACCCAAACTTAACTTGAGCTCCAAGATTGTTACACTATAAATACAAAGACATTCTTTAGGTTTTGGGTACTCTTTACACACACAATACCTTAAGATTTTCTCTTGTTCTTTTCTTGTTTTAAAAATCGATCAAAGATCTCTAAACCCTTAGGGATTCGATTTTGATCTTCTAAAAGTGTTTTGTTTATTTATTACTTGCATAACATTTACTTGGTATTAGTACGTGTGTACAAGAACGTGAATCAAACACACTATTGTTTGATTCTTGGATTGAATTACAAAAAGGTAAGGGGTAATTCTTATAATCCACATAAACCCTAATTAGGGTTCTTGATTTGAAGAATTGCTCTAATTGATTCTTGTTCGGGCTAGAATCAAAGGTACATTTACTTTTATGTTTGGTTAATTAATTATGCATTATATGATCCTTATTGCTTCCGCTATGCTTACTTGATGTTATTGTTTATATATGTATGACATGAGTATAAAATTCCAACAGTGGTATCAGAGCCAGGTTATAATGTGTAATAAATTACCAAAACACATTAAAAAAAAAATTGTTTGGTTTTATGCATGTTTTTAGATTTAGGGTTTATAAAATCGAAAAACCTAGTTTTATGAAATCGAATTTTTTAAAATTTTTTTAGGGTTTTTTTGATTTTGATATTTAATTTGATTAGAAACCCTAAGTAAACATGTTTATGCGTTTATGTAAACGTTCTTGTGACTATATGCAATAATTGTTATGTGGAATCCATGAAAACATGCATGTTTAGCATGGATTCAATGTTATATTTTTAATTGTTAAGATTTTACATGTAAATTAATTGATAGATATCGAATTGGGGAAGACTCCAATATTAAGGAATCAATTATGTGTTAATTAAAACCTAGAATTGATTTTTAATAGGATTATCGAATTAAGTTTGCATGTGGCTACATGTTTTATATATATTTAATGGTTAGGATATATATGTTTTATTTAGTTGTTTATTTTTTGTTTAAATTACTTGTTTTTT
>LBNU01013866.1:58070-87815 GCA_014162995.1 Artemisia annua | reverse complement strand
TTGTTGGTTAATTTCATATCTTAAGGAAACTCTTGTTCTTTCATCTTTCATATTGATCTTAATCAACCAAGTCTATTTCTCATCTCATTTCTTTCATTTGAATACTTGTGTTTACTAATATGGTGACCTAACAAGAATTGATACTTAATTGTTTACTTTAGTAATTCTCTGGTAAAAACAAGCAATTGGTGAAACTTGGCGATTTTGGACGAATTATGGAGCAAAACTAGCAAGATGTCAAAAGTCTACTGAAATCCAAAAGATGCGCCGTATCACTCTCAACAGATACACCGCAATATCATACTTAGATGATTTCGAAGACTATTGCCTGACTTTGAAGAATGCGCCGCATGTAATTCTTTCATGCGCCGCATATGAAACTTTGGTCAACGAAGAAGATCACGCTTGTTCTACTCCAGATATGCCGCATTATACTTCTGACATACGGCATATCACTATCCAGACTTCACCAAATACAATCCAAGACACTGAAGGACATGCCCCGCATAAATGATCAAGATACGCCGCATCTGAAGACGGTGTACGAATATTCCAGAATAAATTAATCTTGGACCCCACGCGAAGTTAAGTCAATGCGCCGCATCTACTTACTCGATGCGCCGCATCGTGCCCTAAGACAGAAACTATAAATACCCCAAGACATGCACGACTTGTGTGCAACCAAACCCTAAGGAGACGAATTCAGTCGAAGAAGCATCACAAGACACACCCCAAAAGAAGATATTAGAGCTGTAATAGTATGCTTTAATTCATCAGGATTGATGGGCTTGTGGCCACCATACTGCTCCCCTTAAAATTGCTTTCCCATCAATTAAAGTTTATATGATGATGTTTTTGGTGACTTATATATGTGCATTAATAACCTCTGTGTCTAGCTGAGCCTGTGGGCTGCCATACCTGTTCCTCGCCTACTTATCTAGTGTCTAGAAAGTAGGATAGACATAAGTGATCATTACGAGTTTACTCGCCTATATTTAGGATCCAACGAGAGAGAATAGATTACGATACTCAACATAATTGCAAAGTTTTGTATTAAGTGGAAGATATCTCCACCATTTGTTGTTGTACTATATTTATGGATTGAATGGGAGTTGGCCGTTATGAGAACGCCAACTATGGTTTACTCTTTGTTTAAGATATTATTGAGTTTAATTCGAGTCTACCTAAAGCGTGAGTTACATGAGTCAAAAAGCATGAGTTATTCAATAATATGAGTCTTATTCATGGGTTGGTTGGGAAAGTGATTAACCACACTTAGGACTTTAATTTATTTATTTGTTTATTTTTATTTTACACCAACTTTATCCCTACCCAACCGTATCATTGTATTAGTTGTTAGCTTTTGAGCATCCGAATATGGTGATGGCTAAGTGAGAATATTAAATGCATGAATAAGGTAGTGACCATCCAAGTATTAGATTAATTGACTAACGCGCTAGCGATCTAGTGTGTGACTTGGTAACCATCCGTTATGCAAATAACGCGTCAGCGATCCAAGAAGTGCACTAGTGATACCATCGTTAGTTGAAGCGTCGAAGACTCACGCCAGCGATCTACTAAGTTTATGCAGTAGATATTTGAACGAAGCTAGGTTTAACCCTTAAGCCTCAAAACCCTTTTTACTGCTTTAGACATGTTACTCCTTGGCTTTAGTGGGGGAGATGCGTATGCTTGCCAAGCTTATGATAGAATATTCGTCACGACTAAGCAACTAAACGATTTAGAATTGTTTTGATATTGAAAATTATTTTGTTTCTGCTTCGTTAAGTGTTTGGTTGTGTGATTATGATAAAACGAATACGTACTTAATGATACAAATAAATCCTAATACCTTTTAGGATGCAATTTCATAATTTTTAATCTAGAGTTCACTTGAGGACAAGTAGAGTTCAAGTTAGGGGATATTTGATGACATCAAATAAGTACATATTATTGTCATCATTTATCCTATTTATTTGACTTGTTTTATTGTATTATTTATGAGAATTGATACTTAATTGTTTACTTTAGTAATTCTCAGGTAAAAACAAGCAATTTGTGAAACTTGGCGATTTTGAACGAATTATGGAGCAAAACTAGCAAGATGTCAAAAGTCTACTGAAATCCAGAAGATGCGCCGTATCACTCTCAACAGATACACCGCAATATCATACTTAGATGAATTCGAAGACTATTGCCTGACTTTGAAGAATATGCGGCATGTAATTCTTTCATGCGCCGCATATGAAACTTTGGTCAACGAAGAAGATCACGCTTGTTCTACTCCAGATATGCCGCATTATACTTCTGACATACGGCGTATCACTATCCAGACTTCACCAAATACAATCCAAGACACTGAAGGACATGCCCCGCATAAATGATCAAGATACGCCGCATCTGAAGACGGTGTACGAATATTCCAGAATAAATTAATCTTGGACCCCACGCGAAGTTAAGTCAATGCGCCGCATCTACTTACTCGATGCGCCGCATCGTGCCCTAAGACAGAAACTATAAATACCCCAAGACATACACGACTTGTGCGCAACCAAACCCTAAGGACACGAATTCAGTCGAAGAATCATCACAAGACACACCCCAAAAGAAGATATTAGAGCTGTAAGAAGGTCCTGCATGTATTTAATTCATTAAGTAGTTTTGTTTTATTGTAATAGTATGCTTTAATTCATCAGGATTGATGGGCTTGTGGCCACCATACTGCTCCCCTTAAAATTGCTTTCGCATCAATTAAAGTTTATATGATGATGTTTTTGGTGACTTATATATGTGCATTAATAACCTCTGTGTCTAGCTGAGCCTGTGGGCTGCCATACCTGTTCCTCGCCTACTTATCTAGTGTCTAGAAAGTAGGATAGACATAAGTGATCATTACGAGTTTGCTCGCCTATATTTAGGATCCAACGAGAGAGAATAGATTACGATACTCATCATATAAAACTAGCAGTAAAACAAGTGACAAGCTGCTTAACTATCAGGATAAGCCTTCTTCTGCTTCTATTATCTATTTGTGTATGTGCTGTTACTCGCTGATTCGTGCTCATTAGTTTATTTACTGTTTAATAAAACCAAACTGTGTCAGTCTCTCAGGCTGAACCCCCTTTCGTTAGATTAGACTGTAAAACTAACTTAGGATATTAAAATACTGATTAGGTTAACTAGATAATACGTTCCACTCTTAGTGATCGACAATCTACTTACCATTATATTCATACTGACCGGGTACACTGCTCGTTAGGTGTGTGTGTTATTGATAAGTCGGCTAAATATAAATTTAAAACTTGAGTAGGCATTAATACTGCTATACCGCAACGACACGCGATACCGCATCAACAAGTCACTCCAATTATATCAATAATACTCATTATGGTGGTCTCGAATAGTATACAAGCCAAGTTCTAAAGTTTACAAGTCACCGGCACACTCTTATGTTTGTGGAATTTGGGGTAAACATTAGGAAACAGATAAGCTTAATTCTCACAACTTTTGAAATAAAAGTTATGTGTGTGGCTATGCAATTTAGATTTAACAAAAACATAGTAGAAAAATTTTAAATTTGACATGATAAGCATGGATTAAAGCATATTTTTGAAAAATTAAGGACAAGTAACGTTCTAATTCTCCATCCCCCCACATAAGTTAAAAAATGTCCTCGTTGTTTGTATTTGAAATTAAAAGAATTAGAACGGAAAACTCCCCTGAGATTTGCTTGGTATGATCCTTCATTATGCGTTTGCGAGCAACTTTTTATTTTCTGTGGATGAGAGGCGTTCAAACCTCCATGAATGACGTCTCCACAAAATGTACAGAAATATAAATACCACCATTCTTAAACACATCTGAGTTAAGAAAGTCAAAACTTGTGCATAATTAATTAGTAGTTAGAAAATAAAACCTAAAAATTAAAAATTACAAATTTGAAATGTTCATCAGGTCAGTCGATACGCCGCATCCATGGAAAGGGATGCGCCGTATCGAGCCTGGAATTAATACGAGTCAGAAATATAGATGCGTCGTATCCTTAACCAGGGATACGCCGCATTAACTGACAGAAAGTTTTAAGTTCAGAAAAAAATAAAAATGCAGAAAAATAAAGGATAGATATGATATGCACAGTTGATACGCCACATCTATTGATGGCATCTATTGATGGAGATGCGCCGCATCAAATGCAGGTCTGACAGACTCGATACAAAAACAATAAAAGATAAAGTCGGGTTGTCTCCTAGTGAGCACTTTTCTTTATTCCAGAGTCTTCAAGTTAGACTCATCTTCAGCTCCTATTTGGCCTCTTAATCAAACTTAGGCCCAGCAATACCCGAACAATAGTCATCTCGGGTTTTAGTCATGTACTCCTCCATAGTTGGGTCCGTCATTGTTTATGTGATTTCTTCTTCAAATTGAATTTCTTGATCAGAAAAGTAATTGAACCTCAAAGGATTCGAATAATCAAGGTTGGGTGTCTTGAAAAGCTTTCGAAGCTAATGAAAAACTTTTTCAGGTTCACTGTAAGGCTCGGTGAGGTCTTTAGTAGAACTCCTATTCATGAACTACCTGAAATCAAGATAATAGCATCAGTAGTATATGTTTGAAAAAGTAGGAAAACATGAAACAAATAACGAAAACGGAATAGGAAAATAAAAGTTGCTGATATCTGCAGATGACATGGCGTATCCAGTAAATTGGATACGCCGTATCTTTAATTCGTTAAAAATTAATCAGACTTTTATTTCAGAAAATCAAACGCTGTATTAATAAATTAAATACGCCGTATGTTTAGAATTATCAAAATCACTTATCTTTATAAAAAAAATTAGATGCGCCGTATAACTAAAAAGCTAATACGCGTATCTTCGTTACGTTTCGAATACAAGATTTTTGATATCAATGCGCCGTATCGATTAAAATCAATACGCCGCTTCACGTTAATTTAATAATTTCGAAAATTGTTTTTAACAAGTAATCAATACGCCGTATCTGCGAAACAGATGCGCCGTATGGTGTTTAAGGTTTAAAATTTTCTGATTAAAAACAGAATACGTCGTATCTAGGGGATAGATGCGCCGTATTCGAATTATTAAATATGTTGTATGAAAAATTAAAAACGCAATACGCCAAAAACAGATATTAACAATTCACTCACCGGAAAAACGGCGCCAAAAACTTGATGCGTGTTGTGTCACGTTGTAGTATAGGGGTGTTTATGCCTTATCAAGTTTTAAATTTATATTTAGCCGACTTATCCTATCACACACACACGAACGAGCAGTGTACCCGATCAATATGTAGATAGTGGTAAGTAGAGTGTCGATCACTAAGAGTGGAATGTAATATCTAGTTAGTCTTATCAGTATTTTAATTCCTAAGTTAGTTTTACAACCTAATCTAACGCAAAGGGGGTTTAGTCTGAGAGACTAGCATGATTTGGTTTGATTATCTAAAACTATAAAACTAATGAGAAAGAATACAACGAATGGCGAACACGTACACAGATAGATAGTAGACATAGATAGAAGGCCTGACTAATGATTAAGTAGCTTGTCACTGGTTTTATTGCTAGTTTTATATGATGAGTACCGTAATCTTATCTGCCTCGTTGGATCTTAAGTATAGGCGAGTAACCCCTTAATGATTACTTATGTCTAAGAATTAATTTACTAACTTATTAGGCTAATAAAGTAATCGTGGGAGGAGGTATGGCAGCCTCGAACAAGCCACTGATAGACACAGAGGTTATCAATGCACATATAAAATGAACCAAAAAAACATCATATAAACTTTAATCGATGGGAAAGCAATTTTAATGGGAGCAATATGGTGGTCACAAGCCCATCAATCCTGATGGATTAAAGTTTACTATTACAATAAAACAAAACTAATTAATGGAATTAAATCACAAGCAGGACCTTCTTACTGCTCTAAGATCTTCAATATGGTGTGTCTTGTGTTGCCTTTTCGTTGTTCTTCTTCTCCTTAGGGTTTATATAGCAGCTTTTCTTGGTTTTGGTACCCGAAACTCGGCTGTATCTTGGGGTATTTATAGTTTCTGTCCGAGGGCACGATGCAGCGCATCAACTAAGTAGATGCGGCGCATGTCGATAACCTCGTGTGGGGTCCAAGAGTAATATATTTTGGACTATTCGTACACCGTCTTCAGATGCGACGTATCTTTAATCTTTATGCGGCGCATGTTCTTCAGTATTTTGGATTGTTTTTGGTGAAGCCTTGATAGTGATACGTCGTATGTCAGAAGTGTAATGCGGCGTATTTGGAGTAGAACAAGTTGGATCTTCTTCGTTGACCAGAGTTTCATATGCGGCGCATGATATAATCAGATGCAGCGCATTCTTCAAAGTCAGGCAATGGTCTTCGAATTCATGTAAGTATGATAATACGGCGTATCTGTCTAGAATGATACGGTGCATCTACTTGAGTTCAGTAGACTTTTTCCATCTTGATCATTTTGCTCCATATTTCGTCCAAAATCACTAACTTTCAGCAATTGCTTGTTTTTACTTGAGAATTACTAAAGTAAATGATTAAGTATCGATTCTAATAGATAATGTAATAAAACAAGTCAAATAAATAGGATAAATGATGTCATCAATACCATAAAAATTTTCGATGTTTTGCTCCTGAGCGAAACCCCTTAAGATATAAACATTTTTGNAGGGGGTTTAGTCTGAGAGACTAGCATGATTTGGTTTGAATATCTAAAACTATAAAACTAATGAGAAAGAATACAACGAATGGTGAACACGTACACAGATAGATAGTAGACATAGATAGAAGGCCTGACTAATGATTAAGTAGCTTGTCACTTCTTTTATTGCTAGTTTTATATGATGAGTACCGTAATCTTATCTGCCTCGTTGGATCTTAAGTATAGGCGAGTAACCCCTTAATGATTACTTATGTCTAAGAATTAATTTACTAACTTATTAGGCTAATAAAGTAATCGTGGGAGGAGGTATGGCAGCCTCGAACAAGCCACTGATAGACGCAGAGGTTATCAATGCACATATAAAATGAACCAAAAAAACATCATATAAACTTTAATCGATGGGAAAGCAATTTTAATGGGAGCAATATGGTGGTCACAAGCCCATCAATCCTGATGGATTAAAGTTTACTATTACAATAAAACAAAACTAATTAATGGAATTAAATCACAAGCAGGACCTTCTTACTGCTCTAAGATCTTCACTATGGTGTGTCTTGTGTTGCCTTTTCATTGTTCTTCTTCTCCTTAGGGTTTATATAGCAACTTTTCTTGGTTTTGGTACCCGAAACTCGGCTGTATCTTGGGGTATTTATAGTTTCTGTCCGATGGCACGATGCAGCGCATTAACTAAGTAGATACGGCGCATGTCGATAACCTCGTGTGGGGTCCAAGAGTAATATATTTTGGACTATTCGTACACCGTATTCAGATGCGACGTATCTTGAATCTTTATGTGGCGCATGTTCTTCAGTATCTTGGATTGTTTTTGGTGAAGTCTTGATAGTGATACGTCGTATGTCAGAAGTGTAATGCGGCGTATTTGGAGTAGAACAAGTTGGATCTTCTTCGTTGACCAGAGTTTCATATGCGGCGCATGATATAATCAGATGCAGCGCATTCTTCAAAGTCAGGCAATGGTCTTCGAATTCATGTAAGTACGATAATACGGCGTATCTGTCTAGAATGATACGGTGCATCTACTTGAGTTCAGTAGACTTTTTCCATCTTGATCATTTTGCTCCATATTTCGTCCAAAATCACTAACTTTCAGCAATTGCTTGTTTTTACTTGAGAATTACTAAAGTAAATGATTAAGTATCGATTCTAATAGATAATGTAATAAAACAAGTCAAATAAATAGGATAAATGATGTCATCAATACCATAAAAATTTTCGATGTTTTGCTCCTTAGCGAAACCCCTTAAGATATAAACATTTTTGTTTGCTCTTCCATCACTTGTTAACATAAAGTAATATCCCTTTGGACATCGGCAGTGGCAATCCATCGGGACGTAGATGATGTTACCTATCTTGATTCCTTCAATGTCTGATTCCTTCACCATTATCCTGCTCCAGAAACCCAGCGTCTTTTATTGAAGTGTTTGCCTTGTTTTCCACCGGTTGTCATGTCAATCTTTCATTGCTTGGGACATTACCATGACCATCATTGTCCTCTCCAACATCTTCAATGATTAGTTTTGATACTCTTGTGGTAAGCATCTGGTGCTACAGTTATACCAACGACAACGACAACAACAATCATGAGCGATACACAGTGCCTAACGTTCCAAAAAATAGAATAGCTTTTCGTTTTCACAAAAAAGCATATTGTACCTGGATTTCCAGTGATAAAAAAGATGAAATATGCGATTCGTAGCATGAATCTCCACTGAATCAGTCTTCCTACTGCCCTACCAAAATCATAATCAAACGTTTAAACCAATCAGTGATAATCATACTTATACCGAATACATATATCTAGCTTAATATAGAAAACGAAATGAAATAACGGACGTGAATATAAAGCATCAGTGATACTTAAATCCTACTTAAATCATTTAAGCATGTGCCGAACATGATACTATAATATAAAGCATTCACAGCAACACTCTTTGATAAACCTGTGACAAAGCAAGACGTCGCATTCAGAAAGTTGTTGAAGATGTTTATTTTAAACAAAAATGTAATTAGCATAATGAGATTGAGATTCTAAAGTAAGCATAATCTTTAAACGACAACTACACAATTAAATCGTCATTGCTTACCGCGTTGTAGTTGTAGCCACATACCAAAACCAAAAACCCCTTGAACCCCTGTATTGGCTACAAATATATAATAGACTATGAAACAAAAGAATTTTCAAAAGTATTAAAACCCATATGAATATCTAAACCCTATATTCATATTAAGAATAGAACTTACATTAAACATACCAGGCGCAACTTGTACATGAGTCCTCCTCATAAAGTACCACAGAAAGCACAAACCGAACGGCGAAGGAAACCGACGTTCGAGAAGAGTATAGACCGCATATGTTATTGTTTGTTTGAGAATTATCCATAAAAAAATGATGATAAGATCTCATATCTAAAGGCGGTTAAAACAGACGCAGGAAAGACGGGCTACACTGTTGGGCCAGATAGTATCTGAAATTGGACAAATAAAATGGGCTATAAAGTTTATTATTATTTTAAAGACTTTGGAATTCGGTCCGTTGAGGAATGTATTATAGAGATAATACCAAAGTAATAAATAATAAGGTAACTGGAATGCTGGTGCTATCTACTTTTATTTATTGGTTGTCCATTGGTTTTTTCGATGTATATCTATATAATATTGACGGTAATTCACTACTAAACTTTCTATACTCTTGTTCTTATATTTATTCATATATTAGTTGGGCAAATTTTGTTTAAACATACATAATAATTTTAGAACAACGTGTTTTTACTTCAAGTTTAAGTTGAAAGCAATAGTGTGAATTTCTTATATTTCAACAAATTTTTGTTTGGTATAGAATATGCTAGTGGACGTATACAGTTTGATATATGTATTCAAACTAGCTTCCAGGCCCGGCCGATGGCCGGATAGTTTTAAGAAATTTTTTTAAAGAAAATAAAGATAGTACAAATGCTTTTATAATACATCAACAATGTAGATTGCGACAAACTTTGTGCTTGTATATCATTTAGTGCGATGTTAATTGCATATAATATAAAATTTCGGCGTAATGTTGCATAACGATTCATAATCAAAATTCATACTTAGAACGTTTATTGTACTATCGGTAAACTATAAAAAAGAATGACATGTTTTTGCAGTTTATAAGTATAAAATGGTTGACATCAAATATTTCTAGCAATGCCAAACACTAACTATGGTTCTAAAAATGCATAAATACAAAACGCAAAACACATTACTCTTCCAAATCATAATTCTAACAACACCTCCGACACTAAAAAGAAATTAAACATTTTAAAAACCATAAATATAACAGTTTTTCATAATCTATGAAGGATCTCTTTATAAACAACGTTTGTTGTAGTTGGTATAGTTACCATCTTTGTCATAACACATCAGCTTAACGGCTTGATCATCAACACCATCGTCTTCGCCACCTCCTTTGGCAGAAGGGTTTATACCGATGTAAACATCAACAACTCCATTAACAGAAGATCATAACACGAATCAGTACCATAATAGAGCCNCGTGTAATTTTTATTGTTTATTGAAACAATAAAAAATTGTAATTTTTAAATTTACAGTTGCTCTATGTTAAAGTAGTGTTTGGTTTACTGTCCAAATCATTATGAAATCAACATTTGAATCTATTCCTCGTCAAAAAAATGGAGAATGGCTAATTATCAAGCCAACATTCCCAACTTAAAAAGCAGTAGACATAAACCAAACATTATAGATAATCTACATTCCCGTACCCCAATCTAATTACTCCTTGAAAGGAATTTCGGCTATAATACTCGAGGCCCGATCCTTTTGTGAGTCTTTAATGCAATATGCAGAATTGGTAAGACATATAAACCAAACATTATAGATAATCCAAACATTATAGATAATCTACATTCCCGTACCCCAATCTAATTACTCCTTGAAAGGAATTTCGGCTATAATACTCAAGGCCCGATCCTTTTGTGAGTCTTTAATGCAATATGCAGAATTGGTAAGACAAATAGGTTCAACCAATAAACCTTAAGCTTAAGATAACAAAACGTGGTGATGATATGGTGCTTAAACAGTTATGGACTCTAAAACCTTTAATTTAAGTTAACTAAAAAAAAGTTTACATATTAGTTCTATGTTGATCGCATAAACTGAACTTTGTGTATGAGTAGTTACCCCTCTTGATCACATAAGCTGAGCTTTAGTCTAGCAAGTATCTAAAAAACTGAACTTTGAATGAGGTAATGGTACATACATTGTCCATCTGAGCTCCTTTAGAGATGCCTACACTCTTCTTCATGTTGAGAGGGAGATTGTCTTAACTCAATTGAATGTCAAAGAAACTTTGTTTTCCAAAGTCATTAGGTTTTAAATATAGGATTTGAAGAGGTCCAAACCTCACTTTATCCACACCAGATTTATTACTGGACCTGCAAAATACCATAATATAAAAACTTATTAAGCGACTTTGTTTTCTGAATTTACATGGGAAGGTAGCATTTACTGTATCATTTAAGAGAATATCTTGAACTAATCCATTAAATAACAATACCTGTTCTTTTAAAGTAATCTCATACAACGATATACAATTGTGCCCATCCATAAACCATTGCGCCTTATCTCACAGATTTATGCCCATGCCTGCCCGTAGTTTTCATCGCTGCCATGTTTACAAATTCGTTTACAAATAAGAAATAATATACATGCAAGATAAAGATCATAATGTATTTGTTAAAGTCAATTTAGCAAAAATATATATTGATAAGCTTCAGTATAACCATATAGATTCTTTAGGTTCCGCTAAAAGCTCCGTCGAAGTTCGCCCATAAGCTTCAGCATTTGTTTAACCATTTAGATTTTCTGCAGCTCGGTTCCTGCAGGATTCCCATCAACCAAATATGTCTAAAAAATTATGTATTTATCATCTTCAATATAACTTGAAATCAAATATAGCTTTATATAATCCTCACCAAAAAATTATCCCGTGATTAAAATCATATACATGTGTGGCCTGAGGCCTGACCCACTGATTGCAATATATTTCGGTAAGTTTCCGTTAGTTTCCAATATATTCTAACTTGACATTTATGTAATCCACACACATGCATACATAAATAGAAGTGATGTGTCTAAACAACATATTTAGGCCGGGAAGTATCTAGATTAAAGTTGTAACAAAGTGTATAAAGCTAAAAGCAGCCTATGACCTGTATACCATGAAATATGTTCCCTAAAATTCAAAGGCCCAACTCCAAGGATAGAGGCTGCAAATTTCACAAAAATTACAGCAAGTATGTTCCAAACAGAAGTAACTGCAAACAGAGTGATTATGTACAATTACATACCTTGTGTCGTCACAATTACATACCTTGTGTCTTGCCTGATAATTCGGCGGATTATCAGGTAACAATGTAGCAAGCACATCTCGGTTTGTCGTTTGTTCCTTTTCTCTGTCGTCTGTTCTTTTTCTCTGTCGTCAAACCTCGAACTTTCAACTGCCATGGGTCGGCTCAAGTCAACCCGTTCCCTATAACTGCATATTGTTGACACAGGAGAAAACTAAACACCCAAAAATAACGCAGACTTTAGATAATTTTTTCACTCGACTCACGCATCGATTATCTGCTGAAGGTTAGGAATTTTCGGGTTCAGATAATAGTGCGTAACAGGAGTAGCGGTTAACTGGACACATGTAATTACGGGTACGGTTAATGTATCTATTGAATAAACATTACTGCCGTATATGTGCACACCTGGAATTGCACAACTACCTCAGTAATCAGACACCCTACACGAAGTAATAGGCTAATAGCTATAATGACCGGTTATTCTATCGCTTCAAAGCCTTTCATGTCAAACTCCGCCGCCATGTCACTCCATATCGAGAACTCAAGTCGATTACCGCTGCACACAGAATAAGTAGATCGGTAAAGGATTATGTAGTTCTATGATAATCATGAATTATATATAAAAACTTACTTTAAATTTTCAATCGCAATCACCTTTCTATAGTCCTCTTTGTGTTATGATTTCCAAAATCTATAAGGTCCACAACCCGCCGAACACATCCCATGTAATCTATCAACACAACACATATGAGTTCATATTTAGTTTATAAAAAATAAAACACAAAAAAAGTAAGGGTGTGTTTAGGAAAGAAAGTGGCCATGTTTACCACAATATTTTGTAGAATAGGAAAATAGAGAATGTGTTCAAATAATTTTTTTTTCTGCAAAACACGAAATCACTATACTCACCCATTTCCAACAATACAAAATTCTACCAAAAACCCAGTTGGCAAATAGCTCTAAGATTAACTTACCTCCGGATTAAAATCCATGGCCCTTTAGTCATGTACGCATGAGTAATCTCCTGAACAGAAGCTTCAATCGATTTCCATCTACGCCATTTTTATCTGCTCTTCAACACGGCCTAATCTCTGTTAACACAAACAAAACCATTACAATGACAGTTGAGAACTCGCTTGAAAAAACCTGTTTCAGAATACGAAATATTGTGGTAAATTTGTTACTTGAAATATTTCATAATAAACCGAGTATGCTATAAACTCCTCAAAAACCAAGTATGCTATAAACTCAAAAACCAACCTTGATAAGCCTCAGATTGTGAATCACAGTCTTTCTCACTCCATCCCATCTTCCATAACCTCTCGAATCACCTCTTGTCTATAAAATGAATCCTTAGAATCAAAAAACTATAAATAACTTATTATGGTTTATTCACAAAAAAGAAATTAATCCTTAGAATCAAAAAACTATAAATAACTTATTAGGGTTTATTCACAAAAAAGAAATTAAGATAGAAAAACTCACAGGTGGAACACGTAATTTTGTTTAAGTCCGTTTTTTATCATCAAAACTTTGTTGATTCCTTATTGTTGTGGCGTGTTTTTAGTTTCTTCCCAGATCCGGTTTATTTTCTTGTAGATCTGATTTTATTTGGGGATTTTTGTTATTATGGTTTTTGTTTGGATGATCTTTTGAATTGATTTGGGGGAGATGATGGTTTCTGGAAATGGTTATGATCTCTTTCTGGTGAATTAATTTGTTTGGATCTGGATAATGATTGTTCGTGTATTTGATATTCATTTAGGTTAGAATAGGGGATGAAGAGAGAAACGTGTGTGTGTGTTTTAGATGTGTAACAAATGAATTTGATTGATGAATGTCCGCCAAAAAATTTGCTTCGTTGACTTCTTTGAAAGGCAAATGAAGGACAACCGTCGGATAGGCTAAATGCCACGTGGCGAATTTAGAAGAATTTTGAGGAGGAGATTAGCTTAGAAAACCTTGTTTTATATAGATAGTAGATTGATTTTTAATACCAGCAACGTTAGTTTGTCACTCAATTGATTGACATGTATTAACATTAGAACCATAAGATCGATGTGACTTGTCTGTGTTTCATCATGATTTATCCGTTTATTGTTGACGTTATATAAGAAAAAAATTCCGAGCCCCTCTCAACTACAAATCCTGGCTCCGCCCCTGGCTAAACACCACCATTATTGCTCTCTCCCTTTTTGGTTTCGATGTGTTGCATATGTACTACTATAATGTATAAAGATGGTTGTGACACTTCAATTGTTTGATATTGTGGGTTATTTGGTTACACTGGTATCAGCCTTTGCAACGCACGTATACCCGGCTATTTATCAATGTAGATAAATGTTATATGACTGAGTAGCATGAGTATAGATTGTGGTTGGGGCAAAATCTTTATTAATGCATCATACTTGCCACAAATGTGACTTTCGTGTACTGAACAAATAACTTTTCTTATATGGGTACTAAACTTTCATTTTTTGGTCTTTTTGATGTACTTTTTGACGTTTTTGCCCTTCAGATTTTTAAAATCTAAGGGCAAAAATGTCAAAAAGTACATCGAAAAGACCAAAAAATGAAAGTTTAGTACCCATATAAGAAAAAGTTTTTTATTCGCTACACGGAAGTCACAAACATGACAAGTTCGGTACATTAATAAATATTTTGCCCATTGTGGTTGTTTCATCTGATTTAGATCAGTTTGTGGATGAGAGGGTTTTGTATTATCTTGAAATGAGATTTAAGAAGTTTTTTGTTTAAAATTTTTACAATGTGCATCACCATCACCATCACCATCACCATTAATTGTAGCAAATAGGAGGACATGCCTACTTTGTGGGATGATTTTGACAGAAACTACTTGTTTTGTGGTTGAACTTTTAAGAGTTTGAGCTCATTTTTCTACACCTCATGCATAATATATTTTAATAATTGATACAACCACTAATAATGTTCTAACAAGAGTCAAACATATGTTTCATTTTCATTGCAAATTACTTCTGATACACATTCTGTTTTCTGGAAATCAATGAAATCGGAAAATTAAGTTCTTAACAATGATGATAAATCTATTCGGATTCACAAACAGATATCATATTCTTTGCTAGGAATTGCCACTTTGTCTAGAGTCGAACTTCGAGAAATTTCTTCAACAAAAGCCTTGAGATTCATACATGAAGATCCACTTTCTTTCATTGCCTCTCTTGCTAAATTCTTCCACTTCTTAGCATTCTTTCTCATTGCCGCCCCATTTTCATGCCCTCCCATCACCATCTCTAAGCACTTTCTTATTTCCTCGCCTTCGACTACTCCATCTTCATTTGCAGTTACCCTCACACCTGTTTCCCATACGCCTTCTAGGAGCTTTGCGTTTGTCGACTGATCAGTCCAGTGAGGAAATGCCACAACTGGAACCCCACAAACTACACTCTCCAGTGTCGAGTTCCAACCACAATGTGTCACAAAACAACCTAAAGAGGGGTGTGAGAGCACCTCTAGTTGACTGCACCATGGGACTATTAAGCCTAACTGCTCTAATTGCTCCATACAGCTCAGTTCCTCATCTTCATCTTCTGTTTCTTCGCTTTGGATCATGGCACCATCTTTATCTCTTATAACCCATAAAAACGGCCTCCCGCTTTCTAATAAAGCATATGCCATCGCCTCCTTTTGTTTCTTTGATAACATTATGATGCTACCAAAAGATATGTAAATGATGGAACCTACAGGCTTTGTATTCATCCATTGCAAATAGTCTTTTGAAGTTTCAAATAGGTCTCCCCCAAAAGATTTATCTAATGGATCCTTTCCATCCAAGAAAGCCGATGGAATCAGTGGTCCTACAGCGACCATGTTTAGCTTGCCATCGATCTCTTTCAGCGCCTCTTCTTCCAATCCATCGAAGCTATTCACAAGTATCGTTGGCCTTTCCTCCGAGGCCAGCATATCTAGCTGTTCTTTGAATAAAGGTAATGCAAAATGGTAAGTGTTTGAAGGGATACAAAAAGAGGGGAGGTCACGGCTTTTGAGCATTGGTAACCCTGGTATTTCGATGGACCATGTAGGTTCTTTACAATCGTCCCCAATGAGTTTGTCATACCCATTGAAGTAATAGTAATAAATACGTAACACGGATGCTGGTTGAATCCAAAGAAGTGTTGATGGCAAGCTAAAGCCATTAGCCACTTCGGTTACCCACGGAAGGAGGATGGTGTAAACCAAACAAGTGACGGGTGTGCCATTTTTAGCACTCGAAAGAATAGTCTCTTTCAAGCTTTGTGTTCCACGAGTTCTCAATTGAGTCAGAAATAGCGTGGTGTCATCGAGCTTCGGTTTATAACCTTCATCAAAGCCATCTGAAAAAACTTCAAAGCTGATAGACTCTGGAATTTGGCCACCTTTAATCATCTTGCGATAGGCGGATATTGTGGTGGTGAAGGTAACTTTTACACCTAATTTGATGAGTCGTTTAGCAAACTGGAGAGCCGGGTTAATGTGACCTTGGGCTGGAAAGGTGACTAACAGGAAGTGAGGTTGATTTTGAGCCATAATTTTGGTCATTGTTGTATATGGTTTGGAGTCAAAGTGAGCTAGACACTATAAATTTGTAACTTTGTATGTGTTAGTGAGCTTGCAAAGTGTGTTTAGATAGCAAATACTGAGATGGCTTTTATAATGGTCTAGATTTTTTTTTTTGCATAAACAATGACGTTTGTGGTGACGAAAGTGAATACAGTTGGAATTCTTAAAAAGGTGGCGGTATACATGTTTTATTTTGCATGTCCCAAACAAAATAGCTAGGGATATGAAATTAAATATAGAGATCATCAAATAAAAGTATCAATTTAAATTCTTACCATAAGAGAAATATATTCGTGGTAAACAATGTCTTAAATTCATTTCCTATTTAAACGGAGTACATTTAACATCAATTTAAGTTATATTTATTTCATATGTATGAAGATAACACATACGGAGTATTTATTAGGACCGGCTTTGTTTATGTTTTAGGGTCCGTTTGTTTGACGGTGTCGGATTGGGTTTTAGGATATCAAGTAAAAATAAGTTGTTTGTTTCACTCTTTAGCTTTTGATGTGACACATTGATTCCAAATAGTATACTTTTTTGATTCCTCATATATTTGCTTGGTTTTATAGAAATAATTGGGTCCCACAATTTATTATACTCTATCTCTCTTCTCATCTATAAATTAAAAATAATAATTTTTTTCTTATTTTTTATTTTTTTATATCAAATAAATATATAAAATAAACTTTTTAATCATTTATTTTCTCTCACCTCATTTAATTCAAACCTATACTTAAATCCAATTTCTTTCAAACCTTTCCCAAATCCAAATCCAATTCCAATCCCACTTACAAACCAAACGGGCCCTTACATATCATCATATATCATTAATTCATAAGTCTTTTGATTTTTTAAACCTATTCCCACTATAATTAAAGAATGTTACAAATTTATAAGTATTTCACATTACATATACATTAATTGTGTTAAGTTTATACAGGGGTTTAATAATTAAGACATTTTCATGCCAAATGACATACATATGAAATGACCTCTCATTATGATTGAAATAACATATAAAGCTACCTATTTAGTTTTTTAGACATTTTCATGAACTTCTCATGCTTTTAGATATAAAAGAACAAAATTGCCATAACATTAATTGGTAAAACTAGTTTATATTAATCAATTACAATATATTTATGCCATCTAAAAAGGTAATATTATAAATAACTAGGTTTTTAGTTTTTATATTATTTTACAATTACAAAATTTAATCAAAATATTATCATAAGCATAATATTTTAACCAAATATTATTATATTATTTATTACTAGGGTTGTAAATGAACTGAACGTTCTGTGAACCTTTTAACCGTTCGATAAAAAGTTGTTTGTGTTCGTTTATTCATCAAAATTAACGAACATGAATAATATTTTGCATTCATTTAACTAGATGAATGAACATAAACAAAAGTCTTCCCTGTTAATTTATGTTCGTGTGATTATGCTTTCATTAATGTTCGTTTATTTTCATTTATTTGTTTATGTTTGTGTACCGTATCTTCTAATAATATACTATTAAAATTGTTTTAGTTAACAAAACAACACTTATAAAACATAATGTTATACACAGTATAATAAAGTTTTTTTTCTTATATATGTTCGGTTTCTTTAAAGATTTTTTTTTTCACTTTTGCAGCACCACCACCACCGCAACATTAAAGGTGCGTTTGGTACAGCGGAATGGGAATAAAGGAATGGAGGGATTCTAAATAATGGCGTTTGTTTAGTGGATCTAGATCTTCCGAATGAATATCATTTCAGGAAAAATAGCAATGCTCCATACCACAGCTAGCCAGCCAGGAATACAAATCTATCGTGGCTCCGAGTGGTCCACCTCTTTTTCATCTTCATTTTATAGAACAAAAGAGCCATATGAATTTATTATTTGCCATAGATATTGACAAACCAAACAACATCATTTTCATTCTACCCTATTGTCAAATTTATACCGACAGTTATTCCTAGCAATAAACCAAAGGAGCCCTTTAAAACCATGGTCTAAATAACTTTTTACGTTGTTAAATTGGTTTTATGTTATTATGGTCTAAATAACACCAACCACAATTTAATAAGTAACATACTTGCAGGTACGTGAAAGAGATCCTTCAGAGGGACATGTTGGCACATGTTGGTGTCGCGGAGTATTCAGGGACGGAACCAAGATGGGTCAGGATGGGTCCCGGGACATTCATGGAATTTTGTGGCGTAGTGTTAATTTTTGTAAAAAATCTCTATTTTTCCTAAATTCACCTGGTCCAAAAAAATTGTGTTCCTCGTTTTGTATAGTTTTTCGTAAATGCACCTGATCAAATTGTCTCCTAGTTTCGTCCCTGAGAGTACTATACACCGAGACTAAGAAAGCCTACTGTTTTAGGTATGCAGATACTCCTTTATAACATTCAAATAGAAAATGATTTAATCAGTGTACATAGAGAGTTAGAGTTAAAATTAAAAAGATAACGAATTTTTTTCGAGCGAGTAAAAAACCGATAACGTGGCGTTTAAAGGAGATAAGGACATGATACGGTTATGCTCATAATGATCGTAGAATCTTATTGCCAATAATAACCATAATTTTGGAACTTACAACCTTCAAACGAAAACAAAAATTTGATATTATAATAAGATGAAGAAGATGAGGTTGGATAGAATGACCAAATTAATTACCTTCAACAAACAATTTTAGAAGTGTATAATGAGTTATCTAGATAGTACATCGAGTATTTTTAGTATTTACCCTTTTCGTAAATAGTAAGGCTTGTAAAGAGCTGGAAGAGAGATCACCATCTACATGCCAAAAGTTTTTAACATATCAATTGATTAATCCTAATCATTCATCTATAACCGTAAATAACAAATCCACTTTTACTTTCTTTTTTTTCAAAATTAATATCAATTCAACCGTTAATCATTAAGAGTAAGAATTACACTTTTGCGCCGATTTAGTTATCTTTCTATAGAACGGCACATTGATATACTTTGGACAAACTTTTTCACGTTTTCTTTTTTTTTTTGCATTTTTTTTCATTGTTGAAACTTGCATAAGAAATCACATGTGATTCGCAGAATACAAGCGCACCTTAAATCACTTAAAAAAAAGACTGACATTTCTTTTGCAGAAATCTCTTCTATAACACTTTGTAGAATCATAAAAATAAAAAATAAATAAATAAATAAATAAATAAACCCTGCTTTTAGATTCATACACGTAAAATATTAAAGATTTAAGCTAAAGTTGGCGAATATGCAAAACCAAACAAAAATTGACCAAAGATGCAAACTTTATCGTTTTCAAAACTTTTTCCTTGTACAACCACGTTTTACAACACTACTATAATCTTCCTAACCCCTTTTATAAAGATTAAACTAGCAAGAGCACANCTTAATCATTCATTTATCTTTTCCCTTATAAAACAAAACCCCTAGTGGGGACTTTTTCATTTCAAAATAATTAAATCATACCTTATTAAGTAATAATTGAATTATTATTATTATCTTTATTTAAAAATAATAATTATAAAACTAAATATATTACTTGATTTAGCAAGAAAAATAACAAGAATTTGTTTGTTAATAATCATAATTCGTTTGTTTAGTAAATTGGGTAAAAAAAACATATGTGTCAAAAGTATAAAAAAATTAAACTTAAAATAGGCGGAGTAATTTACAAAAACATTAAGGGGTGAAAATTAAAATTTACAATAACAACACCATCAAACAATCGACTATCGATTCACACTTCCAACAGAAAATCTTTTGCAACCCCAATGTGCCGATTCAAACCCTAAATGAATCTTCTTCAATGGTATGATTGAATATCATTTTTTTTTTTATGATTTTGCTGATAATTTTGTTTCAATTTTATTAAAAATTGAAGCTAGGGTTTGATTCAAGCTCTAATTTTATTAATAAAAATCAGAGAGCAGGATTGTTGGTTCTGAATTGGTTGTTTAGTTGTCTTTGATTTTATGATTTTAGGGGTCTAATTGGTGATTTATTATTATTTTTTTAATCCCTCATGGCTCTAATTGTTGATTTATGTATAAATTTTGTACATGTGTTGGTTTATGAGTTCATACACTGTTATCAGTTTTGGGAACGGGTGTTAAGTGGTAACTTACGTTAATATGTTGGTGTCATAGAAACGACTATTCTTTAAATGTATTGCGGATTAATAAGGATATGTAATTAGAATATGTCATCTTAGTGGGCGAATAGTTAGTGCATATGATGATAATTGAGTTACTGGATCATTGTTGTTCATTAGTTATATTGGTAAAGATGACCTTACTAAATGAAATTTCTACTTTTAGTAGCTTGGAATGAACGATGAGGAGCTTCTGGGATTACTTCGGGTCTTATAACGCCATGAGGGCGTGTCATTCTTATGGTCCTAGAGGCCACACATGTATAAAATCTGTATTTTTAGGGTAATTAGCACTCAAAATAACCGCTAAGACTGATATGTTTTTTCTTTCATAAGTATTTGCTGTGGTAGTATAGATATTTGTATTTGTACATTTGAAAATTTTGCATATTGTACATTTGAAAATTTTGCATATTAGCATGAACTGAAGTAAGTTACTTGACACGAGTTTAGACTGACGATTTATAACCTCCTACAGATATATAATATCCATTACACCCAAACTTGCGGCCTTATGAACTAGAAGAGAGGTGTGAGCAGGTATGCATGCAACACTTAGCAGCTTTTTTGAAAGGCTCGTGGTGTATTATTGTTTTAAATTTTGATTTATTTCAGTTTTTATTTTTTTATTTTTATGCAGAGTAGAGTGAAACCAGGAACTTCCGAAGTTGAGGCGTCGATTATGAAAATTTTGACGATGTTGATTGTGACAAAGCTCTGCCTAAACAGGTTTGTCTTCGTTTGAATGCCCATGTAGTGCGTAAAGTCATGTATAAAACACTTAATGCTATCAGGAGTCGCATTCAGAAAGTTGTTGAAGATGTTTATTTTAAACAAAAATGTAATTAGCATAATGAGATTGAGATTCTAAAGTAAGCATAATCTTTAAACGACAACTACACAATCAAATCGTCATTGCTTACCGCGTTGTAGTTGTAGCCACATACCAAAACCAAAAACCCCTTGAACCCCTGTATTGGCTACAAATATATAATAGACTATGAAACAAAAGAATTTTCAAAAGTATTAAAACCCATATGAATATCTAAACCCTATATTCATATTAAGAATAGAACTTACATTAAACATACCAGGCGCAACTTGTACATGAGTCCTCCTCATAAAGCACCACAGAAAGCACAAACCGAACGGCGAAGGAAACCGACGTTCGAGAAGAGTATAGACCGCCATATGTTCTTGTTTGTTTGAGAATTATCCAGAAAAAAATGATGATAAGATCTCATATCTAAAGGCGGTTAAAACAGACGCAGGAAAGACGGGCTACACTGTTGGGCCAGATAGTATCTGAAATTGGACAAATAAAATGGGCTACAAAGTTTATTATTATTTTAAAGACTTTAGAATTCGGTCCGTTGAGAAATGTATTATAGAGATAATACCAAAGTAATAAATAATAAGGTAACTGGAATGCTGGTGCTATCTACTTTTATTTATTGGTTGTCCATTGGTTTTTTCGATGTATATCTATATAATATTGACGGTAATTCACTACTAAACTTTCTATACTCTTGTTTTTATATTTATTCATATATTAGTTGGGCAAATTTTGTTTAAACATACATAATAATTTTAGAACAACGTGTTTTTACTTCAAGTTTAAGTTGAAAGCAATAGTGTGAATTTCTTATATTTCAACAAATTTTTGTTTGGTATAGAATATGCTAGTGGACGTATACAGTTTGATATATGTATTCAAATTGATTTTTAATACCAGCAACGTTAGTTTGTCACTCAATTGATTGACATGTATTAACATTAGAACCATAAGATCGATGTGACTTGTCTGTGTTTCATCATGATTTATCCGTTTATTGTTGACGTTATATAAGAAAAAAATTCCGAGCCCCTCTCAACTAAAAATCCTGGCTCCGCCCTGGCTAAACACCACCATTATTGCTCTCTCCCTTTTTGGTTTCGATGTGTTGCATATGTACTACTATAATGTATAAAGATGGTTGTGACACTTCAATTGTTTGATATTGTGGGTTATTTGGTTACACTGGTATCAGCCTTTGCAACGCACGTATACCCGGCTATTTATCAATGTAGATAAATGTTATATGACTGAGTAGCATGAGTATAGATTGTGGTTGGGGCAAAATCTTTATTAATGCATCATAATTGACACAAATGTGACTTTCGTGTACTGAACAAATAACTTTTCTTATATGGGTACTAAACTTTCATTTTTTGGTCTATTTATGTACTTTTTGACATTTTTGCCCTTAGATTTTTCACAAAAAGACCAAAAAATGAAAGTTTAGTACCCATATAAGAAAAGTTTTTTATTCGCTACACGAAAGTCACAAACGTGACAAGTTCAGTACATTAATAAATATTTTGCCCATTGTGGTTGTTTCATCTGATTTAGATCAGTTTGTGGATGAGAGGGTTTTGTATTATCTTGAAATGAGATTTAAGAAGTTTTTTGTTTAAAATTTTTACAATGTGCATCACCATCACCATCACCATCACCATTAATTGTAGCAAATAGGAGGACATGCCTACTTTGTGGGATGATTTTTGACAGAAACTACTTGTTTTGTGGTTGAACTTTTAAGAGTTTGAGCTCATTTTTCTACACCACATGCATAATATATTTTAATAATTGATACAACCACTAATAATGTTCTAACAAGAGTCAAACATATGTTTCATTTTCATTGCAAATTACTTCTGATACACATTCTGTTTTCTGGAAATCAATGAAATCGGAAAATTAAGTTCTTAACAATGATGATAAATCTATTCGGATTCACAAACACATATCATATTCTTTGCTAGGAATTGCCAATTTGTCTAGAGTCGAACTTCGAGAAATTTCTTCAACAAAAGCCTTGAGATTCATACATGAAGATCCACTTTCTTTCATTGCCTCTCTTGCTAAATTCTTCCACTTCTTAGCATTCTTTCTCATTGCCGCCCCATTTTCATGCCCTCCCATCACCATCTCTAAGCACTTTCTTATTTCCTCGCCTTCGACTACTCCATCTTCATTTGCAGTTACCCTCACACCTGTTTCCCATACGCCTTCTAGGAGCTTTGCGTTTGTCGACTGATCAGTCCAGTGAGGAAATGCCACAACTGGAACCCCACAAACTACACTCTCCAGTGTCGAGTTCCAACCACAATGTGTCACAAAACAACCTAAAGAGGGGTGTGAGAGCACCTCTAGTTGACTGCACCATGGGACTATTAAGCCTAACTGCTCTAATTGCTCCATACAGCTCAGTTCCTCATCTTCATCTTCTGTTTCTTCGCTTTGGATCATGGCACCATCTTTATCTCTTATAACCCATAAAAACGGCCTCCCGCTTTCTAATAAAGCATATGCCATCGCCTCCTTTTGTTTCTTTGATAACATTATGATGCTACCAAAAGATATGTAAATGATGGAACCTACAGGCTTTGTATTCATCCATTGCAAATAGTCTTTTGAAGTTTCAAATAGGTCTCCCCCAAAAGATTTATCTAATGGATCCTTTCCATCCAAGAAAGCCGATGGAATCAGTGGTCCTACAGCGACCATGTTTAGCTTGCCATCGATCTCTTTCAGCGCCTCTTCTTCCAATCCATCGAAGCTATTCACAAGTATCGTTGGCCTTTCCTCCGAGGCCAGCATATCTAGCTGTTCTTTGAATAAAGGTAATGCAAAATGGTAAGTGTTTGAAGGGATACAAAAAGAGGGGAGGTCACGGCTTTTGAGCATTGGTAACCCTGGTATTTCGATGGACCATGTAGGTTCTTTACAATCGTCCCCAATGAGTTTGTCATACCCATTGAAGTAATAGTAATAAATACGTAACACGGATGCTGGTTGAATCCAAAGAAGTGTTGATGGCAAGCTAAAGCCATTAGCCACTTCGGTTACCCACGGAAGGAGGATGGTGTAAACCAAACAAGTGACGGGTGTGCCATTTTTAGCACTCGAAAGAATAGTCTCTTTCAAGCTTTGTGTTCCACGAGTTCTCAATTGAGTCAGAAATAGCGTGGTGTCATCGAGCTTCGGTTTATAACCTTCATCAAAGCCATCTGAAAAAACTTCAAAGCTGATAGACTCTGGAATTTGGCCACCTTTAATCATCTTGCGATAGGCGGATATTGTGGTGGTGAAGGTAACTTTTACACCTAATTTGATGAGTCGTTTAGCAAACTGGAGAGCCGGGTTAATGTGACCTTGGGCTGGAAAGGTGACTAACAGGAAGTGAGGTTGATTTTGAGCCATAATTTTGGTCATTGTTGTATATGGTTTGGAGTCAAAGTGAGCTAGACACTATAAATTTGTAACTTTGTATGTGTTAGTGAGCTTGCAAAGTGTGTTTAGATAGCAAATACTGAGATGGCTTTTATAATGGTCTAGAGTTTTTTTTTGCATAAACAATGACGTTTGTGGTGACGAAAGTGAATACAGTTGGAATTCTTAAAAAGGTGGCGGTATACATGTTTTATTTTGCATGTCCCAAACAAAATAGGGATATGAAATTAAATATAGAGATCATCAAATAAAAGTATCAATTTACATTCTTACCATAAGAGAAATATATTCGTGGTAAACAATGTCTTAAATTCATTTCCTATTTAAACGGAGTACATTTAACATCAATTTAAGTTATATTTCTTTCATATGTATGAAGATAACACATACGGAGTATTTATTAGGACCGGCTTTGTTTATGTTTTATATATCATCATATATCATTAATTCATAAGTCTTTTGATTTTTTAAACCTATTCCCACTATAATTAAAGAATGTTACAAATTTATAAGTATTTCACATTACATATACATCAATTGTGTTAAGTTTATACAGAGGTTTAATAATTAGGATATTTTTATGCCAAATGACATACATATGAAATGACCTCTCATTATGATTGAAATAACATATAAAGCTACCTATTTAAGTTTTTTTGACATTTTCATGAACTTCTCATGCTTTTAGATATAAAAGAATAAATTGCGATAACATTAATTGGTAAAACTAGTTTATATTAATCAATTACAATATATATTTATGCCATCTAAAAAGGTAATATTATAAATAACTAGGTTTTTAGTTTTTATATTATTTTACAATTACAAAATTTAATCAAAATATTATCATAAGCATAATATTTTAACCAAATATTATTATATTATTTATTACTAGGGTTGTAAATGAACTGAACGTTCTGTGAACCTTTTAACCGTTCGATAAAAAGTTGTTTGTGTTCGTTTATTCATCAAAATTAACGAACATGAATAATATTTTGCATCCATTTAACTAGATGAATGAACATAAACAAAAGTCTTCCCTGTTAATTTATGTTCGTGTGATTATGCTTTCATTAATGTTCGTTTATTTTCATTTATTTGTTTATGTTTGTGTACCGTATCTTCTAATAATATACTATTATAATTGTTTTAGTTAACAAAACAACACTTATAAAACATAATGTTATACACAGTATAATAAAGTTTTTTTTTTCTTATATATGTTCGGTTTCTTTAAAGATTTTTTTTTTTCACTTTTGCAACACCACCACCACTGCAACATTAAAGGTGCGTTTGGTACAGCGGAATGGGAATAAAGGAATGGAGGGATTCTAAGTAATGGCGTTTGTTTAGTGGATCTAGATCTTCCGAATGGATATCATTTCAGGAAAAATAGCAATGCTCCATGCCACAGCTAGCCAGCCAGGAATACAAATCTATCGTGGCTCCGAGTGGTCCACCTCTTTTTCATCTTCATTTTATAGAACAAAAGAGCCATATGAATTTATTATTTGCCATAGCTATTGACAAACCAAACAACATCATTTTCATTCTACCCTATTGTCAAATTTATACTGACAGTTATTCCTAGCAATAAACCAAAGGAGCCCTTGAAAACCATGGTCTAAATAACTTTTTACGTTGTTAAATTGGTTTTATGTTATTATGGTCTAAATAACACCAACCACAATTTAATAAGTAACATACTTGCAGGTACGTGAAAGAGATCCTTCAGAGGGACATGTTGGCACATGTTGGTGTCGCGGAGTATTCAGGGACGGAACCAGGATGGGTCCCGGGACATCTATGGAATTTTGTGGCGTAGTGTTAATTTTTGTAAAAAAATCTCTATTTTTTCTAAATTCACCTGGTCCAAAAAAATTGTGTTCCTCGTTTTGTATATTTTTCGTAAACGCACCTGATCAAATTGTGTCCTAGTTTCGTCCCTGAGAGTACTATACACCGAGACTAAGAAAGCCTACTGTTTTAGGTATGCAGATACTCCTTTATAACATTCAAATAGAAAATGATTTAATCAGTGTACATAGAGAGTTAGAGTTAAAATTAAAAAGATAACGAATTTTTTTCGAGCGAGTAAAAAACCGATAACGTGGCGTTTAAAGGAGATAAGGACATGATACGGTTATGCTCATAATGATCGTAGAATCTTATTGCCAATAATAACCATAATTTTGGAACTTACAACCTTCAAACGAAAACAAAAATTTGATATTATAATAAGATGAAGAAGATGAGGTTGGATAGAATGACCAAATTAATTACCTTCAACAAACAATTTTAGAAGTGTATAATGAGTTATCTAGATAGTACATCGAGTATTTTTAGTATTTACCCTTTTCGTAAATAGTAAGGCTTGTAAAGAGCTGGAAGAGAGATCACCATCTACATGCCAAAAGTTTTTAACATATCAATTGATTAATCCTAATCATTCATCTATAACCGTAAATAACAAATCCACTTTTACTTTCTTTTTTTTCAAAATTAATATCAATTCAACCGTTAATCATTAAGAGTAAGAATTACACTTTTGCGCCGATTTAGTTATCTTTCTATAGAACGGCACATTGATATACTTTGGACAAACTTTTTCACGTTTTCTTTTTTTTTTTGCATTTTTTTTCATTGTTGAAACTTGCATAAGAAATCACATGTGATTCGCAGAATACAAGCGCACCTTAAATCACTTAAAAAAAAGACTGACATTTCTTTTGCAGAAATCTCTTCTATAACACTTTGTAGAATCATAAAAATAAAAAATAAATAAATAAATAAATAAATAAACCCTGCTTTTAGATTCATACACGTAAAATATTAAAGATTTAAGCTAAAGTTGGCGAATATGCAAAACCAAACAAAAATTGACCAAAGATGCAAACTTTATCGTTTTCAAAACTTTTTCCTTGTACAACCACGTTTTACAACACTACTATAATCTTCCTAACCCCTTTTATAAAGATTAAACTAGCAAGAGCACAACTTTTTGACACGTTTGGAATGAGAACTGACGGCTAGGTTTCAAAAACGCAAAAGAACACAAACTTAACACATAAAACACACTCCTAAGTCATCATCTAGCTTATGATACCAATTACTAGTCCTCTAATAATAAATATCATTCACGTAATCATGATTTAGAACCTTAAAAGAAGAGAGAAGTTAGAGTGAGAAAGATGAGAAACATTATTAGAAAGAGGTAGTGATACAAGGGGGAGGTTCGGATCATAGTTAATGGCGTTCTCTGATCGTGACAGACTTTCACAATAACCTGAGGAGGTAGGTCATTTTAAGAACTTTTAACCCTTATATAAATCATACCTATTCCATACAAGAAACACATCAATCGTTTCACTTAAACCCTATAACTACACTTCAATTCTTGATAGTGATAGTTAGCTTAAGAACCTTCAACCCGGATATCAATCATACAAAAACCCTACACCCATTGCATTCAAAACCCTATAACTAGACTTCACTCTTAATAGTGATGATTAGTTTTGTAATCTTCAACCCCTATATCAATTATACGCAAACCTCACAAGAAACGCTTCTACCATACACTCAAACCTTATAACTATACTTCATACTTGATAGTGATAATTAGTTTGAGAACCTTCAATCCTCACAATCATTATACCTATTTCGGTGGTTGAAAAGAATGAAGGTAGTGTCTTTTTCCAGTATGGATATTTTGGTACCGGAAAAACATACATATGGAATACACTATTTGCTGCTATCAGATGCAAAGATATTAGATTTTGGTGTGCATATGGTGATGCCTCCACGCTAATATATAGTAAATCTTATATGCAATGTTGAAAATATGATATGTACATAGCACTAGAAATAGATATTAGATCTTTAGATAGTACTTAATCTTAAACGATACACATAAAAACTTTTTATTTTCTTACCAGACTTCTCATTTACCTCCAAATTTTGTGCACAATGGGCACAACTCATTTTTTGATATTTTACAGAAACTTTACATTGATTTCATATTTGCTGATGAACTTTTCTGATACCCTATATTATAAATGCAAGTTTGGGAATCCTATTTTGCTAACTATTGTCCATCTCATCCTAACCCGGTGTTAATTTGTAAATGCAGATTTGGAGATGTGTGAGCGTCATATCAAAATCCTAATTTTACAAGATATGATATAGATGCAATTCTTTGTACTAACGGAATTAGCCTAAAAAAATATCATAAATGATCTTGCAGCTTTATTAGGTAAGACAAAATTGATTATTTGTGACGAAGCTCCTATAATGAACATGCATTGTTTTGAAGCATTGGACACAACATTAGGAAATATTCTTCGTATCACAAATCCTAATAGCTTTAATAATCCTTTTGGCAGTAAGGTCATTGTCTTTGGAAGAGACTCTAGACAATTTCTTCATGTTATAACTTGTGACACAAGGCAAGACATCGTGCATGAATCTCTCAGTTCATCTTACTTATGGGATCATATTAATGCATTAAGGTTAACTAAATATATGAGGTTGAGAGTTGGTTCTGGTTCATTAAACAGGACGACATTAAAGAATTGGCAATGTACTTACGGATAGTGAGATATATATTCCTTATGTTAACATACAGTGTATATCTATCTTATGTGTTAATGTATGATGTTTCATTTTGGCCAAAATGCTTTTTA
>LBNU01013866.1:35350-57632 GCA_014162995.1 Artemisia annua | reverse complement strand
TTGTTTTAAATTTTGATTTATTTCAGTTTTTATTTTTTTATTTTTATGCAGAGTAGAGTGAAACCAGGAACTTCCGAAGTTGAGGCGTCGATTATGAAAATTTTGACGATGTTGATGGTGACAAAGCTCTGCCTAAACAGGTTTGTCTTCGTTTGAATGCCCATGTAGTGCGTAAAGTCATGTATAAAACACTTAATGCTATCGGGAACATTATATGATGTAAATTTGTATATTGATGTTACTTTTCTTCCATAAGACATCAAATTAGTAGCTTGAGAACAACTTAGTTTTGGCCCACTAAAGAATGAAATAGTTACCAGCCTTACTGATGATCTTAAGTTAGAAGCCCATTTTGTAGCTGATAATGGGATGTTGCTATTGTGAGGAAATCATGAGTGCTTACTAAGCATAAGTGCATAACCTAGAAGAAACAATTATAACCATTTTCAGGGTATGTCGAATGTCATGTTTGTCAAGTTATCGCTAGGCCATAAGTAGTTATGAAATATGTGTTTGATTTTGTCTAGAGCGTAATATTATCGACTTTTAGGATTGTGATTCTTTTGTTCCTTCCTCTTTGCAATCTGTTTTGAAATTATGTTGCTTGATAGTGATTTGAATGATATATTGATGTTGTAACATGAATTATGGGTTAATTTTGTTATACATTGACGCATTGTGTGAATCATAAAGTTTTGTTATCTCGTCTAGATTTAGGAATTTGGTGGAATTCAAGATATGTCGCCTTGGTTTTGCTGCTATTTTGATAAGCATAGATTTATACTCAATTTCGGTGAAGTAAGTGTACTGTGCTGATGTAAAGTTTACGTAGGATTTTGCCAAATAAAAAAGTGGTGTCCGCAAATATTTACATTAACGTCTACATATATATTATTCCATAATTAGTAATGAGAATAATTTGGTTCTCCTGTTTAAAATTCATTGAAACATGTTTAGTTGAAGTTTCCAGCAGTGGTTTCATGGTGATGCTGAGTGTTAAGAGAAAAAATGGATAATTTTAAGAAAATCATATTGAACCAATAGGGGAGCACGTATCATGTGGGAAAGCTAATACTTAGCGATTTACGTCTGGATGGATTGGGGAATTCCAAAAATACATAATTCTATAAAGATAAGCTTTACTAAAGCACCCCCTTAGTTTCGTTTTACTGTGGACGTCTTTGTTTCCATGGTTTTTGTACCGAATTTAAGTTTGATTTTTGAATTTGCAGCATGCTTTTTTCATGGCCAGAGATGTGAAGGCTATGCAGGAGTTATTTGGGTAAGTAACCATGAGCCATGGCCTGTTAATCTAATGAGTTTAAGGTTAAGCAGGTGTGTTTAATGTTTTGAGAATTGATGCAGGACTATGCTATTGAATTTGATGCTGATAGTCATCCAGTGAAACCATTCCATTGCAGATGCGGATGTAGATACCGCAGGCGAACCATACACATAAACGTAAGTAAATATTTCATTTTTGCTGCATATTTCTTGATAAAAAATAATTACGTTCCATGTTTTAAAGTGTTACACAATGCAATCACCTGACCTGCATATATCATGTGTCGACGCCAATAAGAGATAAACATTGTTGAAACAAAGTTGAATAATTTGCTTAAGTTCCAAGTGACGGTCAGATCAGGATTAGAAGATGACATGCGTTACCACTGTAAAAAGTGACTAAAATTGTGGACCATTTATATATTTAAACATGTTCTGACAGTGTGTTTTATGCAATGGCGTGGGAGGTAAACATGACTCATGGCAAACAACTAATTGCAACGATGAAGTAGGAAACAAGAATGATTGAACCAACTTGACCAAACTGAACCATGAACACCTAATATAGGAGAAGTTGTTTCTTTTTTCCATTCCAGTGTCTGGATCATTGCTCAAGGCCTAAGGAGGGTGTTTGGATTAGCTTATATTCCGGACTAATGAGCTTATTTAAAACTGAAAAAGCACATAAGCTCAGTTTATTATGTTAAAGGCTTATCAATACGATGTTATCATTTTTTAACTTCGTATGCTCAACTTGATAAACTTTTAAGCCTGAAAAAAATAGACTTGAGAGCTCTTTTAATTTTAAATAATGTGCTAAACCCAGAAAATAAGGTAATCCAAATGCCCCATAAATAGACAACATATAAATACTACTGATCATAAATGGTCGGTTTCTTATGTAGTCATCGTTTTCACCTGTTCGTCTTTGACACGTGTTCAACATTTGACTGTCATAAACTCTATGATGTTCATACGTATTTCACATTGCAGTTGTGGCCATGGGCCACTAGGCTAGCCCGCGAGGAAAAGAGAAGGTCAATGTGGCAACATGAGGCTCCTTTTAAAGCAGCGTAAAAGGGTGAGGAATATCAACACTTTCAATCTAACATGTACAAAAAGTTTACGGAATGAATTCCACAATGTAATATCTTTGTATTCAAGTAAGTTGATAGATCACTTAGCTAAACTAATGTAATCAGGTCAATGTTTTGATTGTTTTATTGATCATGGCAATTAGGAGAAAAACTGTTGCGCATGCTCAGCCAATACGACATTTTTTTGCAAAGATATATTCATATATAGCCATGATCAATCTTCCAGTGAGCAACTTAATTTTGAAACCAAAATATTATGGAAACAACTAAAGTAATAAATATTGTTAACCACGATCGTGAGATATATTCATGAGATATCAGTTTGCAGGTAGCTCTTAATTTTGAACATAGAAACATCTAAAGCAATACATTTTGTAAAAGTTGAAACCAAAATATTGACATCTATTGCAGTTGGTATAGAATGGCCTAAGATGTTTAATTAGGTTATACATTCTTATGGAAACATGCCAGCACTGTTTGCACATTAAAAGTTTGAGTGCAAAAGTTTATTGGTGTATTTAATCTTATGTAGCAAAGCAACCTTTGAAAGTATCGGCGTCTCAATTATTTTGTTATCTTTTCTTATGAGCCATATATGTCTGTGTATTGTCATGTATTGAATCATTTATGGGAGATAAATCTCATCACGAGCCTACACCCCAGTTTATTCTTAAGGGTGGCTTGAATTCTACTCCTCTTTAACATGAGCATATCTATCAGGAAATAATGGTAGAGGTTTGGAGATATAAATTATGCTCTTAAGGGGAGGGTGTGCTTGATGTTATCACGATCATCTAAGTTTAAGCGGAAGTCGTACGGGATGTTAAACAATGCTATTGATTTATTTTAGAAAGTCGTATATTTTAAAATTGATGGCAATTATGACCCATACTTTGTGAATGAGTTGATTCGGGTTATGTTATATCTTTGACGTTTTAAATGGCTAAAAAAAGAACTTAGCTACAAGGAAACAGGTAAAATGGATCGAAAGTCTTTTACAGTGCATTTTGTGTAATAATACTTTATACACTGATTATGCTTACAAGTTTGCATCAATAAAAATACATCATTATAACCAATTAAATCTAATGTCATAATTATTCAGTTAGCCAAAGTTACCTTTTCAAAAAGTAAAACTTATGGATTTTAAATTTTTAATCAATAATAATACTAACAAAAAGTTTTAGAAAAAACCCCGTGCGTGCACGGGTATTATAACTAGTAACCCGTAAATAACAAATCCACTTTCACTTTCTTTTTTTTCAAAATTAATATCAATTCAACCGTTAATCATTAAGAGTAAGAATTACACTTGACGATTTAGTTATCTTTCTATAGAACGGCACATTGATATACTTTGGACAAACTTTTTCACGTTTTCTTTTTTTTTTTGCATTTTTTTTCGTTGTTGAAACTTGCATAAGAAATCACATGTGATTCGCAGAATACAAGCGCACCTTAAATCACTTAAAAAAAAGACTGACATTTCTTTTGCAGAAATCTCTTCTATAACACTTTGTAGAATCATAAAAAAATAATAATAATAAATAATAAATAAATAAATAAATAAACCCTGCTTTTAGATTCATACACGTAAAATATTAAAGATTTAAGCTAAAGTTGGCGAATATGCAAAACCAAACAAAAATTGACCAAAGATGCAAACTTTATCGTTTTCAAAACTTTTTCCTTGTACAACCACGTTTTACAACACTACTATAATCTTCCTAACCCCTTTTATAAAGATTAAACTAGCAAGAGCACAACTTTTTGACACGTTTGGAATGAGAACTGACGGCTAGGTTTCAAAAACGCAAAAGAACACAAACTTAACACATAAAACACACTCCTAAGTCATCATCTAGCTTATGATACCAATTACTAGTCCTCTAATAATAAATATCATTCACGTAATCATGATTTAGAACCTTAAAAGAAGAGAGAAGTTAGAGTGAGAAAGATGAGAAACATTATTAGAAAGAGGTAGTGATACAAGGGGGAGGTTCGGATCATAGTTAATGGCGTTCTCTGATCGTGACAGACTTTCACAATAACCTGAGGAGGTAGGTCATTTTAAGAACTTTTAACCCTTATATAAATCATACCTATTCCATACAAGAAACACATCAATCGTTTCACTTAAACCCTATAACTACACTTCAATTCTTGATAGTGATAGTTAGCTTAAGAACCTTCAACCCGGATATCAATCATACAAAAACCCTACACCCATTGCATTCAAAACCCTATAACTAGACTTCACTCTTAATAGTGATGTTTAGTTTTGTAATCTTCAACCCCTATATCAATTATACGCAAACCTCACAAGAAACGCTTCTACCATACACTCAAACCTTATAACTATACTTCACACTTGATAGTGATAATTAGTTTGAGAACCTTCAATCCTCACAATCATTATACCTATTTCGGCGGTTGAAAAGAATGAAGGTAGTGTCTTTTTCCAGTATGGATATTTTGGTACCGGAAAAACATACATATGGAATACACTATTTGCTGCTATCAGATGCAAAGATATTAGATTTTGGTGTGCATATGGTGATGCCTCCACGCTAATATATAGTAAATCTTATATGCAATGTTGAAAATATGATATGTACATAGCACTAGAAATAGATATTAGATCTTTAGATAGTACTTAATCTTAAACGATACACATAAAAACTTTTTATTTTCTTACCAGACTTCTCATTTACCTCCAAATTTTGTGCACAATGGGCACAACTCATTTTTTGATATTTTACAGAAACTTTACATTGATTTCATATTTGCTGATGAACTTTTCTGATACCCTATATTATAAATGCAAGTTTGGGAATCCTATTTTGCTAACTATTGTCCATCTCATCCTAACCCGGTGTTAATTTGTAAATGCAGATTTGGAGATGCGTGAGCGTCATATCAAAATCCTAATTTTACAAGATATGATATAGATGCAATTCTTTGTACTAACGGAATTAGCCTAAAAAAATATCATAAATGATCTTGCAGCTTTATTAGGTAAGACAAAATTGATTATTTGTGACGAAGCTCCTATAATGAACATGCATTGTTTTGAAGCATTGGACACAACATTAGGAAATATTCTTCGTATCACAAATCCTAATAGCTTTAATAATCCTTTTGGCAGTAAGGTCATTGTCTTTGGAAGAGACTCTAGACAATTTCTTCATGTTATAACTTGTGACACAAGGCAAGACATCGTGCATGAATCTCTCAGTTCATCTTACTTATGGGATCATATTAATGCATTAAGGTTAACTAAATATATGAGGTTGAGAGTTGGTTCTGGTTCATTAAACAGGACGACATTAAAGAATTGGCAATGTACTTACGGATAGTGAGATATATATTCCTTATGTTAACATACAGTGTATATCTATCTTATGTGTTAATGTATGATGTTTCATTTTGGCCAAAATGCTTTTTATTATCCTGAATTTGATCAAGTGGAACTCCTACTACCCTAAAGTATTATTGGTACCTTATAGTACCTCATATTTGGTTATTTGGTTCATATACTACCCTAGCCCTAATTAATATAGTTACATGACTTTCACATGTCATACTATCGTTAGTTTTTAATGGAGGAAATTGAATGAGAGATTTAGCTAGTGACATTTGTTCCCTACTCTTTTCGACAATTTTTTTCTTGTATGTCTTTGAAGATTGTTACCCACTTCTTCAATATTGATCATGGAACGGATTATTACTTTTGGAAGCTGTTGCATAATTTTTTTATTATCACAAGTACTAAAGTGGCACCATAAAAAAAATTGTCAAATTAAATTTGCACCATAAAGAATGAAAATAACACAAAAATATTAACGGAAGTTGCATATACAAAAAAAAAAGAGACACTTTTCATAAAAAATTATACTACATGAGCTAAAATTGAGTGTATCACGTACCACACCTGACACCTAAGTGGTATGTCTATGAGTGTGACCTAAAATTGAGTGTAACTCATGTCACATCCGACAACCAACAAATTATACTACTACAACACTTTTTAAAAAAAAAAATAAATAAATAAAATCACAAGGTTTTGACAAATTTGCAGTTTTGACAAATTTCGGTTCTAACAAACACAATGTGCTAATTTTCCTATTTTCAATAAAAGTGTCTATTTTTTGTATATGCAACATCCGTTAATATTTTTGTGTTATTTTCATTCTTTACTATGCAAATTTAATTTGACAAAAACAATAATAAAAGTGTCTATTTTTTGAGAAATTTAATTTGCTCTTAATACTTTCAACATTACTTGTAACATGGACGCTCTTTCTGTCACCAACGGCGCTTCTGCCCCCCCCCCCCCAAATGATGAAAACCTTGGCAAAGTGTTACTTTGGTGTCATTGAGAAAGACCTTGTTTCTAAGTACTCGCTGAGTCCAAGACAGGTGGCTATTCTTGGTTGTATACGCGCCCCACATGCACATGATTTTCTTTTCACCATCTCTATTGACGGCTTGGGACAGAGGATGAACCATCGCCAATTTCGATCTGTGTTGTGTTATAGTCTTACTGTACCTATGTTCTCTGAAGGTAGCCTTTGCCCGAGTTGTAATATGCATCGTATGGACAAATGGGGAGATCATGCAGTCCATTGCTCTAGTGAAGTGGGTGTAAAGTTCAGGCATAATCTGGTGCGTGATATTCTTGTTGATATATGTTCTAAGGTTGGGATCATGGTGCGTAAGGAGGCTCCTATGGGGTTCCTTTCGGAGGATGGGAATGAGCTACGACCTGCAGACTTGTTATTATTTAATTGGCTTCAAGGTAAAGATGCATGCTTGGATGTGATTGGTATCTCTCCATTTGCTGGTGTTGGGGCAACTTCATAGGCTCCTGGGGTAGCCTTGCACAATGATGTGGAGAAGAAAAAGAGAAAGTATGTGTCCAAATATGAGGACAACGGATACAAGTTCATACCATTTGCTTTTTCTACGTTTGGGGAATTCGATACGGAGGCTTTGGACACACTTTCACGTATTAAGTCTATTGCCATTAGCCACTCAAATAATGCTAAAAGTGGTGTTTTTATATTTCATAGAGTTAGCTTTTATATTCAGAAAGGAGTGAGAGCACAACTTGTGTCTAGACTCACATCAAACTTTATGTAAATTTTTACATTGCTAATAATAAAAAATAATAATAAAATAATAATAATAATAATAATAATAATAATAATAATAATAATAATAATAATAATAATAATAATAATAATAAAAGATTAAAAACAAAAAACAAATCTTTTTTATGGTGCAACTTTAGTACTTGAGATAATTAAAAAATTATGCAACACCTTTCCAAAAGTAATAATCCGTTCAATGATCAATATTGAAGAAGTGGATAATAATCTTCAAAGACATACAAGAAAAAAATTGTCGAAAAAATAAGGAACAAATGTCACTAGCTAAATTTCATATACAATTTCCTCCGTTAAGAAATAACGATAGTATGACATGTGAAAGTCATGTGACTACATTAATTAGGGCTTGAGTAGTATATGAACCAAATAACCAAATATAATGTACTATAAGGTACCAATAATACTTTAAGGAGTTCTACTTAATCACATTCGAGGTAGTAAAAAGCATTTTGGCCTTTCATTTTATACTTGTCACTTTATTTATGTGATACAATAATTGTGTTATTGCTACTACAGTTAGGCAATGGCGCAGCTACATAGGGGGGGTGGGGGGCGCCCGACCCCCCGAATTTTTTTTTGCGATGTAGGGGGTATATAGTTTTCGTGTAGAAAAATTTCGGTTTATTCGGTTTCGACCCCCCAAAATTTCGGTATTACCCGAAAAATAGCGTTAGGAAAAAAAAATTTAGATCCCGACCCCCCACTGAAAATTTTCTAGCTTCGCCACTGCAGTTAGGTAAACTTTATTTCACCACCTTCTTTAAAATTCAATGATTGTATACTTATTATATATATCATACAATTCTCCATGGCACAATCTCCGATTAATGTTTTTTTTTATACTATGGCAAATACAATATTCCCTCTATACACTACACAAGGGGAATTCGAACTCCGTGCAAGCATAAAAAAAAATCCAAATATAATATTGCAAATGTTTATTATAATACTCAGTAAACCATTAGCCTATTGTTCCTTATGGGGGGGGTAATATAAAATTGTTTCTTCATGGATTAAATCTTACTTCTTTGTGCCAGTGGATGAAAGCTGATGCATTGCTATTAAAAAAATAATAAAATAAAAATAAATAAAATAAAAAATTACAAAACACACCCTGAACTTATTACGAGTAATATTTACAACTTTTTTATATAACAAACTTTATTTAACAAATATTTAACAAATGTCTAGCGTTTCTTGAATTAAAAAATTACTGCAAAATATGTCTTTCGCTAATGAACAAAACAAGCTCAATATTGATATGAAATAAACAAGCTCAATACCGAGCATCAAATTCGGAGATTGAGGTTCATTAGACTCGCCTACACGAGCATTCAAACATATTAAATTTTCGTAGAATCTAATCATGTATCAAATTGTCAACCAGTAAACAAGAATAAGTTAGTTGGGTTGGGATAAAAATTTCAAACAATACTTTTCTAAAGGCACGAGTTAAAATACCAACATTAGTGCAACAATAATACGTGTCAATTCTAATTAAAATTGAAATTTTCTAACAGTGTGTTCTCTAATTTGACTGTTTGAGTGGGGAAAGAAAGGGAAGTAAAGAAGGGTCAAACACAAAAAGTTAATGTTCTATAGTTTTTTTTTGAAGGAGTAAAGTGAGTGGATGTAAGTGAAAGGAGCACGTGACTCTTTGATTTTTTTAATTAGAACTTTCTGCCCACATTTGGGCCGCAACCGAAGTAAAGTGAGACACAAAAAAGTTTGTGACAAAAGTACCCTTCAAGTTTGAGACGGATAGAGTGCTATAGAAGAAGAGTTTTTATCACGAATAATGATGGCTTTTGGTACTGTTTCTCAACCGTATTGTATAACAGCATACCAAAAATAAATATCTTTTGACATGGTTCCTCAACAATACTAAAAATGATTTCACTGAAGAATGGTTTGGGGTTGTACACATCGTGACTAATTAGAGGTAGGGTTTTCTTAGCGTATCAAATCTGGCCCGTAAACATAATATGATATTTTGGTTCAAATATCAATTAAGATACCTGTGTATTGGAATTGTGTATAATGTACTTGTGAACGTGTACAAAAAGTCTCAAAACATTATGCGGTCGTTGTTCAAGTTTTCGACGATTGTAAGTATTTGATATAATGTTGCTTTAAGAAAAGCTAAATTATATATGTAAAAAACTTAAAAGTTAAGTGCCCCTCATATATTATCTTAAAAGCCTACTACAAACCAGCTGAATATGAGCTTCCAAGTTCCAATAACCAAAAGATAATGTAATATGTTCAGTATCGAACATAACAAAATCAAGGGTGGAACTGTTGGGTCACGGGACACTGATGATATTTTGATAAGTAGTACGTGCAAATTTTCGTCCCCATTTTTATTTTGATTGGTTGACACAAAAAAATAGACTATTATTTTAGGATATCAATAATTTTAGAACGAAGAGCGTGTATGATAGTCTGACGTTTTTTACTTATCTGATTTTTACACATCAACATATTAATGTGAAAAGCGTAGCTACACATCGTCATATTGTATGTAATTTGTAAAATGAGAAAATGACGTACACCCATAGTTTAAAGTTTAAACCATATTCCTTGCTACAGTTTGTGATAAATCTGCAAGTAGCGAGTAAGGTGAAAAGGCACAGGCAATTTGTCCAGCATTGTTTTGTTGTTATCCTCTAAAAACGACAAGGTCGTTGAACGTTTGCAATGACGTTATAGTGAGTCAAAATTTTAATTGGGGTGGGTTAACCAAACGGTCCCCAAAATTTTAGCCAAACCCCCCCCCCCCTCCCCTTTTTTTTATTTTTTTTTATTTTTTTTTTATTTTTATAATTTTGTTTATATCAAAAAGCTATAAACCTGAAAGTGCGAAACATAAAATATAAAGTTTAATATGTCAAACGCTTAAAACTGTCAAAAATACGGAACAAAAACTGGCAAAAAACTGTGCTGTACTGAAAATAAAAGGGGAAAAGTGGGAAAAGGACAGGGGGACAGGTGGGTCACCCCGTCCGGTTAGTTGCTCCCTTTTAATTTTCTAATTTTGTCTCTTTGTATCGATTGAAACGTAGATCCACTGCACTGACGCACAGTTCACATCACACGTTCCATCTTAGTTGATCGACCAATTACATGCATAGGATATTCTAGATCACCGAAGCTGATTTAATTCCATATCTCTATTTAACAAAGATAAGGGCAACCATAAATATGTAATCTTTTCACACATCAGTTTTTTCTCTTCAAGAATACACGTAATTATAATTTGCAAATAAGCGACTACAATCACAACCAAAATTAAAAAATAAAATAAAATAAAATAAAAAAAATAAAACTTTCGGTTAGCAAGACAACCATAACTTTGTGAAGGTTGGGGATGACCGGTCACCAATTCAGTTGTGCTAATGGAGGAAGAGTTGCGATCCCTTGAAAAGTGAAAAAGATTAAAAAGTCTAGAAAGCCACTAAGCTAGTGCCATGTGTCCCCCACCCACTCCCTCCCTTTTTTCTTTAATATTTTTGGTTAGAGGGCATTTTGGTCATTTGACCCATTTGTTTAATTCCACCTTAAATTTCAAGCGCACATTACTCTCAAACGACAAACTTTTAAAAAAAACCGATTTCACCAAAATTTTTAAAATTTGATTCTTTTTAATTTGGTATAAATCTTTTTAATTTTTTCGAAACTTTTTTTTGACATATTAATTGGGTCATGATTTTCTTGATGTTTTTGCTATTTTCGACCCTATTTTTTACCTTAAAAATTGCCGAATCATAAAATACTTAAAACACGAAAGTTGTAAATTTTGATTCACTCTTTACACATGTTTTTGAATCACTCAAATCCGATGTCATATGAGTAAGATATCACACGTTAAAGATGACGTTTTAGTCATATTTGTTGCACACAAGGTGTTTGATGAAATGTCTAGCTTATATTTTTAGTATTAAAATTGCGTTAAATGGTCTAATTTTTGTCTCACAATGCATTATTAATAATTTTATTAATGTAACATTCAAAAAGTGATTTTTTTTAATCATTATTATTTTTAAATATACATTTAGTTCATCAGTTACGTTATTAGGTTCATCAGTTATGTTATTAGGTTCATCAGTTAGGTTATTAGGTTCATCAGTTACGTTATAGGTTCATCAGTTATAGGTTCATCAGTTAGGTTATAGGTTCATCAGTTAAATTAATAACATAACTGATGAACCTAATAACCTAACTGATGAACCTAATAACGTAACTGATGAACTAAATGTATATTTAAAAATAATAATGATTAAAAAAATATCACTTTTTGAATGTTACATTAATAAAATTATAAATAATGCATTGTGGGACAAAAATTAGACCATTTAACGCAATTTTAATACTAAAAATATAAGCTAGACATTTCATCAAACACCTTGTGTGCAAAAATATGACTAAAACGCCATCTTTAACGTGCGATATCTCACTCATATCATATCCGATTTGAGTGATTCAAATTTCTGGGTAAAGAGTGAATCAAAATCTACAACTTTCGTGTTTTAAGTATTTTATGATTCGGCAATTTTCAAGGTAGAAAATAGGGTTGAAAATAGCAAAAACATCAAGAAAATCATGACCCAATGAATATTTCAAAAAAAAAAGTTTCGAAAAAATTAAAAAGATTTATACCAAATTAAAGAGAATCAAATTTTAAAATTTTTGGTGAAATCGGTTTTTTCTAAAAGTTTATCGTTTAAGAGATATATGCGTTTGAAAATTGAGGTGGAAAAGAAAAAACGGGTCAAAAGACCATATTACCCCCTGGGTAGATTTTATGTATAATTTAGAGTGGGGGACACGTGTCACACTATGAATGGCTTTCTACACTTTTTAATTTTAATCACTTTCTAAAGGATCGGATTTCAATGGGGGAAACACGGTTACTAATTCGGTTGGTTAGGAGAGCAATCTTATCATTAGCATCCACCTAACATATTATATGCTACAAAATAATCTGAGTTAGATTATATTTGTCCATTCTGTTAAAAGTTGTTTACTAAATTAAGTTGTTTAGAATATGTCTAGATTAGTCTCTTAATTAAGAGAAAGAGAGGGTTTTGTGAATCTTCCAATAAGCTAAAACAAAAATTTAGGGTGTGTTTGGTTGGTAGTATTTAACTTGTAGGAATACTATCATAGTGGAATCATTTGTTTGGTATGTGGATGTGGGTTTTAAAATTAGGTGAAACCTTTACTCATGGGGTTGTACAAAACCAACCAATATAGCTTGGTTTACTGACAAAATGGGTCCATGTACTTACAAAACAAACGAATTTGCATTCACTCCTCACATTTATGTAAGGATCTAGTGAGAAGAAAACTTATAATGAGAAGGATGAGAAATAACTATAACCACATATTTGAGATGCGTCGACTTGAATTAGATATATCTCTATTCATTTAGATGCATCCCAATAAGTTTCAAAAGTAATTTTGAAGTGAAAACGATGCAATGAGTACTTGCAACAAATTTGACCCGCAGAGGACGAAAAATACATAGGATTTTCCTAACTTGCTAAAATGCATCTAATATATGTATATGCATCTAATTTTTTGTTAGAAAATATACTATGGTGCATCTAAAAGATTAGGGATGCATCTAATTCAAGTTGATGCATCTCTAATATGTGGTTATAGTTATTTCTCATCCTTCTCATTTTAAAAGTTCTTTTCATTTGATCCTAAGTCTATATTTTATTTCTTTTTCTTTTTATCATATAAGCAAATGGGCCCACCTTATTATATAATAATATTAAATAAAAATCAATTCTCACTTAAATTTTACAAAACAAACAACATTAATACTATCAATCATTTTACTTTTCTTTCAATCTATACCAAATCCAAATATTATTCTAAACCCATAATCATACCAAACCACCCTTAGGCTTTGAAAAAAAAAAAAAAAAACCCTTTTAGTGTTGTTTACCATGTTTTGGATACGTTATACAAAGGTGATTATATATTAAGGAGTTAGGATCAAATAAGAAGATTACTTAAAATAACAAGAAATAAGATGAACTATAACCGCAAATTCGAGATGCACCGACCTAAATTAAATGCATCCATATAATCTTAGATGCATTATAACGCACCATAGTGTAATTTCTAGCTTTTAATCAGATGCATATTCGTATACTAGATACATTTCATGATTTCTCTTGTTTTTTGTTCCTCTGCACGTGCCGAAATCATGAAAATCAATTTGCACTATCTATACAACAAATTAACTTTCGAAACTCAAGATGTTGTATCTATATGAATAGAAATGCATCTAATGCAAGCCGTTGCATCTCAAATGCGTGATTTTGGTCACTTCTCACCACTTTTTATTTTAATTTACTTCTTACTAGATCCCTACTCATATATTAATAACGTGGTTTTAAAAAGTAGTCTCTGAATCAATGAAGCAACTTTAAGTAAATAAAGGTGGACCTACATAGATGTTGAAAACATAATAAAATTTTATTTATCAGCTATTCATGAGTAGCTTTATAAAATTTAGTGAACTAAAAGCCTTCAATTGAACTCCAATTATAATCCATCATTTTAAGCTTCCTCAAAGTAGTGAAATCGCAAAATCTATATACTGTAGCATAAAATGCTATGAGCTAAAGGTAATCGATCAGTAATGAAGAAACTGATCACAAGTAGATTTGCTTAAAAGTTACTAAAAAAACTAAAGAAAATTGTAAAAGTTGATTTTGTTAAACATTGAAAGAAGAAACAGCAAATACATATGTGCAGGCCCAAGTGTTAAGGAAGAGGCTTTTTTTGTTTCTGAAAGCCCTTTTTTTTTTTCTTTTTTTTTTCTTTTCTTTCTTGAAAGGTTAGTAACCCAAAATGGGCCTCACAAACTAAGGAGAACCTGTACAACAGAAACAAAAGGCATAGAAGCAACAATCAAGAAAATTAAACAAAACTACAATGCGAAACTAGGAAAATAAATCAAAGGGTTTAGCAACCCAACAATCTCAATCCGTCTTCAAATTTGAACTTATACGAGCGGATATGCATAACTTAGCCATACGTTGATACCCGGGAATATGTCTTCGTTCTTGATAGTTTCAATGTCATCACCAGTGGCAATTTACCTTTCTATAAGATTAAATATGACTTAAACGTAATAATTTACGGAATCGGTGACATAAACCCAACCCTAGGATAACTTATTAATAGGGCTTGTAATTATTTTTAAAACTTGATAAAAACTAAACTTTCACATTTTTTGTGAACTTACAAAAATGTGTACAATGTTAAAAGTATATAATTACTTTTATAAATCTCGATTCGTATAATCTAGTTATATATAAATATCTAAGACGCGACTACTATATTTTTAGGTTGTCGTTAAAGCTCGCGACTACTCGATATACACTTTATATCGTCGAAACCTATTTCTTAACTATACGGTGATTTCCTAGCCCCAATTTTCATTTAATCTTTTATAAACTCCTTGGGAAGATACATGCTAAATGTTTTTACTATGGACAATTATTTGCAAATTGTTTGTTTTCTTGAATGTATTATTGCTAGTGCCTAAGTACCTTTTTGCCATAAAGTCCTCATATCATGGACCATTAATCACTTGTGTGTGAGCGCGAATATTTGGGTAGACCTATTGGGATAAACGAATCGCGTTTGTGTTGATCAGATGGAAAGCACAAACGCACTATATTTGAAATCCTATGTATATTGCCATTATTATTACTATTATTATTATTATTATTATTATTATTATTATTATTATTATTATTATTATTATTATTATTATTATTATTATTATTATTATTATTATTATTATTATATATCATTATTTGATATATACAGTTAACGTTTTGAGTGCCATGAGCTTAGAGCAATAATAACTATTTATTCGATAATTGTACACATTGCAATTATTATTATAACTCTGAAATTTGTTGTCCATTATTTTAAACATTAAACCAATGAATTCACTCAACCATTGTGTTGATGTTTTAGCATGTTTTATCTTAGGTCCTTAAGGTTTACGCTGGCATGTGAAGGCGCACGGAAAATATTTTGAAGACGATGCATATTATTATCATTCGAAAAAGTTTTAAACTTTTATGTTGTATGTACTACTGATGTATACTCGAATTTGTGGGACCTCTTTTGTAATAAACTCTGATATTTTGTATAAATCAAATGATAATTTATTTCAAAACGTTTCATTTATAGTCGTTTTCTGTAACTTGTACTGTGTGCTATGAAGTAATACCCCAGTACACTATCTTCCGCTGCGATATTTTGCGAGTGTTACATAATGTGTTATCAAAATAAGTTTTTCTAAAACACGTTGACTGATTTTACATCTGATTTATCGGCTGAGATATTACACCAAACCAACAAAACCAGCACTTATGTTCGTGAATAAATAAGGCGGTAAGTTTAGGTTTTATCCTATGGTCCAGCCAGAGTTGGAAGGAGCTACCTAGGGACATTCTACTAGTTAGAGTAGAAGTCCTTAGGTATGAAAAAAAAGAGTAATTGAGTAAAAGGGAAAGAAAGGGTTGAAGAATGAAAAAGAAAAGTTAATGTAAGGGTGAAAAGAAATGAACCCTCCATAAACTTAGGAAAGAAACCGGGTCGATACATATGATCTAATCACAAAGATGATTAAGATATTGAAGAAAGATATCATGGACCCAGTGATGCAATGTACAACCCATTCCAAGCAACTCAAGTTTCTCTCAATGTATACTTGAAAAGATGACACTTTGCTCCAGCCTCCGCTTAATAAACCAAAACGCACAAATTTAGTTTAGAGCCAAATGAGATTCACATGTAAAATCTCTTAAGATACATGCCAATCATACATTTTTTGTTCAGCAACAAGAACACAAATTGTAATCTTAGAGTCCTTCGCAAATCTTAGTAATCTTGTCACATCATTTATGAGGGGAATCACATTTGTGATCCACAGTGATCGAATGAAAATTACTGCTAGTGTCAACATCAAACAACACTGACAGTAGGTCACTTCGTTAATTCTTTGTGAATTAAGCTTAGTGTTTCAGTGGTAACTTATGCATCAAACGATCTACAGTCCTAGAGTGATATCTCGGTATACTTTAGCGACTCACTGGAATTATTGTAAGCACTCCTGTGGCATCTAATTCTGGAATAGCTCTTGTAAAGATTCGAAAAGTATTTACACCACTATGTTGCAAATACTCTCGATATCTAAACTTGTAAGTGCTAGAAATCCTGCTAAGGAGATTCATATTACGAATCGATTCCTGAAGACGTAGGTATTTACATGGATTTATCCAATGTATTGATAACTGTCCGTAACGGGATTAGGACAGCTGATTCACCCGACTAAGGTGAATGGGATCAGGACATTCATCACTAGAATAATTGAAGTGGATCAATTCTCTTAGAAGAGATTCACAGTAATCAATTGGCCTAACAAGATTATTATCTATCTTAGTATTGCAGGTACAACAGATGTTAATCACTCGAGATGCACCACCGTCTACATCAATATCTTTACTTCTATATACTCATACTTACGCATATAATCCTCAACAATGCTCAAATCAAGAACATTCAACACAAAGAAATCAATATAAAGACAATGTATTTCATCAAAGTCAAAATCAAAGAACGTCAAGAACAAGTTCATATTTCAAATGAGGAAAGCTTAAGTATGAAGATCAAAGATATACAAGACGTGTGAGTATATTGGAAAGAACATGACAAAGACAAGATAAAGATATTGATCAAAGGCAAGAAAAGACAACAGATTTATTTCACAAGATCACATGGCATGAAAGAACAAAGAATGAAGACTCATCTACTTCAACATTCAAGGTTTAAAGATCAAGATAAAAGAAGACCAATTCACGACAATGCATCCAAGATAAATAAGGAATGACATCCATTATGGGGAAACTGTTAGCATTACTTTTAGTAATAAAAGTGATAGTCATTCCACGTTTAGGAACTATGTAACGTTGATAGAGAATATGTAAGAGTCTAGTATCGGGCTATAGGAACTAAGCTAATAGGCTATACGTTTTAGTCTAATAGTGCATGTATCCTTAGTCAAGCCCACGAGAACTAAGCCCAAACCCATGCCCATTAGGAGGCGTTTGGATGGTATATATATGCACACAAGTCCCATTTTTGTGTGTGTGCTTGTAGGCATTTAGTGTGTGAAATAGAAAACTCTCTCTTCCTATCCTCTCCTCTCTTCTCTATCTCACGACAACAATACCACCACCACCAAGTCACCACCTTTTAGTGTTTAAGTTGATACAAATGGGATCCTACATACTTCACTAATCAAAACATTTATATGGGATTTTTACCTTAAAATGAGGAAAAAGATGTGATTTGGAGTTAAGGATCAGTACGTTTAAGTTCACTCCAGTTTAGTTTTTCTTTTCATGTGAAGATATGTCATAACAAAAATGAAATGTAGAATAGGAATAGAAATTGAATTCATATAGCTTCAGGAAAACAAAATGTGATTGGGATCGATCGAAACTGAACTCATACAATCAAAAAATAGTACAGTAATTCATAACAAAAATGGCATGCACATGCTTCACTATATCCAAACTAATGTTTATTTGTACAAAATTTTGGAAAACAAAAGGCCACAGATTAGTGATCTCGTGCAGTCATTTTCAAAGTGAATAGCTACAAATTCAAATCCTTTGGATGGATCGATATTGGATGTATGATCACAGAGCCACAAAACCACACAATAAATATAAATATAAACGTTACGTTGTTGCATGCTCACCATTAAACCAAAGGCCACCATGACCCCCAATCATAAAATCCTGATAGTCGCCTATCCAGGGCAAGGCCATGTCAACCCGGCCCTCCGTCTCGCCAGCAGACTCCTCAAATTTGATGTAGATGTCTCCTTTGCTACTAGTCTCTCGGTCATACAACGTATGGATAAAGATAAAATCCCACATTGCCTAACATTAGCCCCATTCTCTGACGGCCACGACAATGGGAAACAGCCAAACACCACCCTCCTACAATTCGTAACCGATTTTGAAACTAATGGTGTTTGTGCTGTTGCTGAAATCATCAGCTCGGCCGCAGCTGCAGGCAAACCATTTAGTCATCTAGTGTACACCATTGTCATACCATGGGCAGCACGTGTGGCGAATGCCCAAGGATTGAAATCTGCTCTCTTGTGGTGCCAAACAGCGACTATCTTGGATATTTATTATTACTACTTTAATGGATATCAAAGTTTGATATCTAGTAACAATGACAACCCGAAGTTTAGGATTAATCTACCTGGATTGCCACCATTAATGATGGCTGATTTGCCGTTGTTTTTGTTGTCTTCAAGTCCAAAGGAACACGATTTTCTTCTAGAAATTGTTAAAGATCACCTAGACGTACTCAAATTAGGTCCGAGAATACTTGTTAACACGTTTAATGAACTTGAAATTGAGTCCATAAGAGCAATCGAAAAACTTGAGCTCTTTCCTATTGGACCTTTAATTCCAGAAAGTTCTATGGGCAGTGAGTTTTTCGAGAAAATAGAACATGACTACATAAAATGGTTAGATACAAAACCGGAAAATTCAGTTATTTATGTTTCATTTGGGACGTTAGCGTCTTTATCGATGGATCAACAAGAGGAGATTTCAAATGGGTTGTTGGAGAGTGGGCGGCCTTTTTTGTGGGTGATAAGAGATACTGATCAAGCAGGTAGATTGAGTAAAATAGAGGAATTGAAAGAACAAGGGATGATAGTGGATTGGTGTTCTCAAGTTGAAGTTTTGAGTCACCAAGCAATTGGGTGTTTCGTGATGCATTGTGGGTGGAATTCGACTATCGAAGCTTTGGCGGCTGGTGTTCCTGTGGTGGCGTTTCCTCAGTGGTCAGATCAGGCGATGAACGCGAAGATGATTGAAGATGTTTGGAAAACTGGAGTTAGGATGAGGAAGAGGGAGGTTGATGGAGTGGTGGAAGGGAAGGAAATTGATAGGTGTGTGGAAATGGTGATCGAAAATGAAGAGATGAAAAGAAATGCAAAGAAATGGAAGGGGTCAGCTAGAGAAGCTCTCAACGATAGCGAATCAAATCTCCAAGCTTTCCTCAACGACGAGTGAAACTAGAAGGGGACAAACACAATTGGGGCTGCAACTATTCGTTTTGTTCTATAAATGAGGTGATTTGTACAGCACCAAAATAACTTAACACACTAATTAAAAAAAAAATGGGTACTTTAACTAGTGTATAAATTAGTTTTGGTGATTTACTAATCAACTATTTTACAAAGTTCCATAAATAGAGATTATTTAGAATTGTTTTGTAAGNCATTTAATTGTATTTTTCCTATAAATAAGATATCCTCACCTCATACTTTGATGAGGTTATTGACCATATTATTTACAGTAAGACTCAGGGTTGATGTATCCCTGTAGTGTACATCTATGTCTGTGTTTGTATTGTGTGTTTTGGCAAATTTGTAAGGTTGTGTTACGATGTTCTGTGATATAACATAAAGTAAAACCATACGCAAACTTAATAATTACAGTTGATTTACTTTTTCTATTTCAACTTGTTCAAGCATTGATGCATGCTTAATCCAAGTAATTTAGACAAACTCAATCGCCCTTGTTACACAACAAACTTAATTCTCTCCTGACTTCATCTTAACCACATCAGCCCACGTATTTTCTTATATGGTTGAGCCCAAGAATACCCGCTTGTGTCCTTCTAAGAATCAAACCTCTTACATCAATATTGGTGGACTTTAAATTTTGCAGCATGAACCTTACTTTAAGAAAATGCCTAATGTTATCCCCAACCGTGTTAATCATCTTTTTAAGTTTGACTTGTTTCTAAAACTAGGCTTTCATTAAGGTGAACTCTGGTCTTATATCCATCCCTTTTTTTTGGAGAACTAGCTGCAACTAAGATATAGATACCACATTGGGCGGATACTCTCCTTGATTGCTTTCTGGATTTTGTGGAGATGTAGGAATTCTATTGTACACGCTGAGCAGAAGCTCGTTCGGCTATAAGGATTAAGGACCTGTTTCCGAGATGCAAATTCTTTCTCTTCTATGGATTTTATATGGATGTTCCAAAGTTGTCTTAGAGTGGACTGTTTGAGTATCTAATCCAGGTGCTTCTTTGGTTCCTGAGGACTCGCAAAGGTTTATTTAATTATGTTGCCATTAGAGGTGTAGTCTAAATGGTCAAAATCAAAGTCAAATAAGCTCCAAACTGCAAATTGTTTGAACCATTACTATTAGCCATCTTTCATAATAGGTTGACTTTTTGCATTGACATCTTTTGATTGACCTCGCCCCAGGCTTTTTCCAGTTTGACTTTCTTACGTTTTGACCACATATTATTGTTTAATCTTGTTTTGCAACATCAGTCTCCTTAATCATATGAACATTTTGAGTTTATTCAAGAATTCGTAAAATTATGTTATACTTATGCATGTTAGACCATGTACTTAACAATATTAACAAGGTTCATAAATTACCGACTCCACACGGCTATAACCATTAAAATAGCAAACTATGAAGATTTTGAGTACACACTTGGACCAAAACGGTGTGTTGTTGTTTACATAATTTTTGACGCAGGTAAACTTGGCAACACTACCTGCGTCGAAAGTTATGGCCCTATTTACTATGTCTAGTCAATTTTATTAGGCCTCAAGTTTTTCCAGCGGTTCAAGCGTAAAGTTTCATATCTTCTGTAACATATGAGCTATTGTTTCACTTCCTTTGTTTAGATAACAAAGCACCCACAAGCTAGCAACCCTGCTTGATCATCTTCTAACCTTAAAAAGCATAAACTTAATATAATCTTTTAATAGTCTTTCTAATTAGTAGAATCCATTTCCAACACAATGAACAGTGCTTATAGGATTACTTAACGACACAGTAAAGATTAGCATTGGGCTTTGAGCACCTTTTAAATACATAAGCTATTGATATCGAGATAGTGTTTTATTAACTTGACATAGGCATTGAATGGTACATAAACTTGTTGATTTAGTAAACCAAAGGGTGAAGTTTAATATCAACATAAATGCATTACTAGTTAGAAGCACATTATTTACTCTACAGGCTGGCAGGGCACCTTGTGGAGAATTCGCTGGGGCAGATCAGTACAAGGTAGTTATAAACTGAATTCTTGGGGCTGAAACCACTCGCATGCTTCTTGCTTGGTACTATGATGCGTCAAGGCTGCTGGCTTTGCCATGTCCCGCCATTTGTGAGACTTGAGGTTGAGCCTTGGACATTGAGAGTTGCGATCAGTAGGCTGGTAAAGGGTGCCTGGTTGACCAAGTCGGTTTTACCAGAACCACCCTTGTGGCCCAATCATCGGGCGGGTGGTCCAGTAAACTCGAGTGGATTGCTCATAGGTTAGGTTCTTTGAGGAAAAGGAACAGCCTTTTCTCCTCGTGCACTTTCCAGAACTACTCTTGGATGGGAGTGTATTCCACCAAAAAAGCTGGAAAATTCAAAAAATATCGTAGACATGTTAACAAATGTGTACAAATGTGGATAATAATCGAATATGGATGTCGATCATGCGATTTTACTTTACACTAGGATGTGCGGTGAAGTCGCCAGCTGGAGGTGCGTAGGTGTGAAGTTCTTGGTTGGTGCAAGACCGAGGAGTGAGAGTTGGTTGGGTCTGGCTGTTTTTGCCTGT
>LBNU01013866.1:12303-35141 GCA_014162995.1 Artemisia annua | reverse complement strand
TTCAAGCGTAAAGTTTCATATCTTCTGTAACATATGAGCTATTGTTTCACTTCCTTTGTTTAGATAACAAAGCACCCACAAGCTAGCAACCCTGCTTGATCATCTTCTAACCTTAAAAAGCATAAACTTAATATAATCTTTTAATAGTCTTTCTAATTAGTAGAATCCAACACAATGGAACAGTGCTTATAGGATTACTTAACGACACAGTAAAGATTAGCATTGAGCTTTGAGCACCTTTTAAACATAAGCATGATATCGAAGATAGTTGTTTTATTAACTTGACATAGGGCATTGAATTACATAAACTTGATTATAAACCAAAGATAAAGTTAATATCCAATAAACATACTAGTGTACAAGCACATTATTTATCTACACTCGGCAGGTGCACCTTGTGGAAATCGCTTTGCATCAGTACAATAGTTATAAATCATGAAGTTCTTCTGAACCCATCTCAATCTTCTTCTACTATATGCGTCAAGCTGCTGGCTTTGCCATGCCGCATTTGTGAACTTTGAGGTTGAGCCTTGGACATTGAAGTTGCGATAGTAGGCTGTAAAGGGTGCCTTTGACCAATCGGTTTTAACCAAACCACCCCTTGTGGCCCAATCATCGGCGTTCCATAAACTCGAGTGGATTCTCATAGGTTGGTTTTTAGGAAAAGGAACACCTTTTCTCTCTGCATTTCCAAATACTCTTATGGGAGTGTTATCCACCAAAAAGCTGAAAATCCAAAAAATATATAGACATGTTAGAAATGTGTACAAATGTTGGAAATAATCAATATGGATGTCGTATCATGCGATTTACTTACACTATTTGTCGTGAATCCCAGCTGATGGAGTAGGTGTGGAAGTTCTTGGTTGGGTCAAACCAGAGATGGAATTGTTGTTCTCTGTTTCCTTTCCCCTGAGTGAAGACATTTGTGTGTAGGGTGTACGGGTCACCAGTCATGTTCCCTAAGAACTCGAAATCTATTTCGTCGTGTGTCGGTCCTTCTGATGACAACTGCAAGAAGAAAGAAAAACTTATCAGACTTGAAATATTACCCTAAAGTCACGTTTACTTGAAGATGTTTGATAAAGCATTAAAGCAGAATGATTCATAGTTGATAGTGTCAATTCTTAATAAAGTTACAATTTTAGCATTTAAATTTTCCTAGGGAAACCTGTGATCATGTCATTTTCCAACCAACATGTTACTTTCATAAAAATTCCCTAGAGCTAAAAAAGTTGGAGTTAAGAATTTTTCTATTTGCATGAGATTACCATGACAAAATAAAGTAAACCCTTTTATAGCATGGTTCAAATTTTGTTGAAACTTACATAATAAGCTGTAACAGTTCCAGCAGAGTTTCCAGCAACTAGCTTGAGTTGCATATCAATCCTCCCAAACAAATACTCCTTTTTCGACTTAAAGCCCGACCCCGAAACTTTATCCAAGGAGAGCGACAAAAGCTGACCTCCATTAAAGATCTTAGCTCGATGATCGCCCCAAGTGAGGTCGAAATCTTGGAAAAAGTTGCCAGCAGAAGCAACTATAAGAAAAGAGCTTAGTGTAACCGCTAAAACTATAAAAGATTTCATTCTCATAAGAAGCTAGTAGTATTACTTATGAGTGTTTGTGAAAGATATTCTTAGTTTTATAAGAAGATGTTTGAAGTTGTGTGTTTTGAGTTTAACAAGCATGCATATATATAGTAAATGAGTATGGAGTGAGAGTGTATGTAGTTTAAAAGAAAGGTGATGAACCTTGTGACCAGATGCCAACTGGAGTGGGGAAGCTGGTGCCAGCTGAGCAATAATCAAAGCTGGAGCCTTTGGTAGGAATGAGTACGTATTTCACTATCTTGTTTGGGCATGCTTTTTGATGATGGGTAGGTTATGGTCATAGGTAAATGCATATATAAAAGATACCCTACACCAATAATTTGTTTTCTAAACAGTCCAATTTCTATTAAGTATTAATCTTCAAATGATAAATATACTCATCCCCTATATATGTAGTAGCTTAATGGTCGAGGATATGCACCGTAAAATGAGGTCACGAATTCAAATATTGTCTTGTGTCGTTTAACTACAACGTTACGTGATTTACATGAGGACCTCATGACCGTGTGATTGACGGTGTCGTGAGAGAGTTTGGTTACTATACATATGCACATAGTATGATGATCAAATACTTACTTTGTGTGTTAAGAAAAAAAACATACTTAGTCTGTAATAGTTAAATGCAGAGCTTTTGAGTTTCAATCTATTTTTAAACTCATTTATGTTCTAACTTTTTTGAGAATATTATTAGTGTATTAGTTTGTGTGTTAAATAGTGATGTCGCATAAAATGATTCCATGAAGTTCAGGGAATAGGGGCATGGCCCCCATTGCTTTTGGCTATGAGATTCATTGGACTGAGAAGTGGATGCCAACCATACTTATGCTTCCAAACATTATTACTTCATTTATTATATTCACGGCCCGCAAAAAGGGGTTCTTGGAATCAAAACATTCTATAAAAAATACTTCTTGTTATTGTTATGTGTTCAAAACCATGTATAGAAAGGTCGACCTGACTCCAAAACACGTCTAGCTAGGTTAAGCAACAAGTCTTGATTTTCAAGGTCAAAATCGGCGGTCTAACAATATGTCGACATTTTCAGTATTGTCCTTAACAACAGCATGGTTGAACCATTACTACTGTTTGTTTGAAAATTTATGTTAACAATTAATGTTGAGATAAGTTTGACATGTGTCCAAAGTTATTTCGAGTTTAGCTTGATATGGTATGTATTTGAATTGTTGTACTTAATTGTTGGTAATAGGTAGTTGCAAGGGTGTGGCATGATGAATAAAGGTATTCAAGGGCATTGGCCCATTGATTTGTACTAGTCCCCATTGAGATGGACATTTCCTGTTCCAAATGCAAAGCTATAGGTTTTCAAAATACAAACTCCCATATTTGTCATTCTCTATTCATGTAAGAAATGATAAAATTGCAAGGATAGGCAAAGATCACTCATGACCGATAAGATCAAAGAATTGAAGTTGGATTGGATGGCAAAATGGACCAGAAACTAAAATACTTATTTTTTCAATATAAGAAACTTGAAACTAGGATGTTGCTGTTAGGATTTCATAATCATATTATCAATTAAAGACGAGTAAACGTAACGGAAAAGCGTCCCCAAGGGATCCCGGTTGATGCATATGAATTAACACATAAAAGCACATTAATTAATAACCTTTTTCACTTGAATTACTAAGACAAGTGAATATGTTCCTGATCTTCACGAAACCCTCATAGTGATTAAAGTAAATCACCTCTAAGTTTGCACACAATACCGTCACGTAGAACAAACGAATGCTAGTTCTAGTTTACGAGAAACACAACGAATCACACGGATTTATGTTATTTTGGTTCTTGGCCGAACCCTAAGGGTTTAAGGTTAGGAAATCGGTCGATTAGGACTAAGGGGGAGGAGAGGGATTTTGCTTTAAGAATAAGGATGTGCCAGAGTCCTAATAATGAACCGAGGGGTTCATTATATAGCCTAAACCTAAACTTGGAGCACAAGTTAGATCTAGAACCTTCCCACCTCCTCTTCCCGATCGTCGATAAGCTCACCATGGGCTTATGGGTTCGTTTGGGCTTTATCATTAATTAGTTTGTCCACTACCACATAATTATGAAAGCTTATTAGTTATTTAAGCCGTCTAATAAAATAACTAACGACCGGTAAATATTTCGTAAACTACTGATCAATATAATTAATAATGTACTATAAATATATTAATTTTATTATTAAAACATTATTATGGTGTATGCATGTGTGCCCCCAATAGGCTCACGTATCTCTATATAGTTACCGATTAGACTGAGCATTTTCAATAGCTCCCACTTTGTGAATATCATAATCGTAATAACTCATACAAACAATGGTAAGCGTCTAACAACACGCCTTTGATCCCAGAAATACCTAAGTGTGCTTTCATAAAATATATCAGTGTAAATAGTTTATAATTAAACATCCTTTTGTTTCAGATACTTGTTAAACTATGGATATTGATCAATGTCATTCAATATTGTTTAACATATTTTGTTTCTCGTTATAGTTATTAATCAAAATCACCAAATGTAAACAAGTATCATCTTTACTTACTTCGGGCAGGGCTATGCAAATATATGATCAAGTCAACAAAGACCCTATGGTATCTAACTACAGAAAACACAGGGAGGAAAACATTATATTTTGATTGTACGTGTCATTCATGTGCATCATATTAAGGGTGATCACGGTCCAATTAGGCAAGATTTGGCAAGTTTTTTCGGGTTTTTGGTCGGTCCGGACCGGACCGGACCGGACCGACCGGACCGAGGACCGAATTAGCCAAAAAGCTTAGACCGAGGACCGGACCGAATGTGGTCGGTCCGGTCCGGTCGGTTTTGTCGGTTGGTCCGGTCCATCCGGTCCGTTTGCTCAGCCCTACATCATATCACTTCTGAAAATAGTCTTTATAACAACATTGTTCAGGACAACTTTCAACTATAATCAAGAAAGCGATATCCACACATGCAAGACCTACTTGCATCTCAAGTCTAAGGATGAGTAATACAACCACTTGTGAGATTCACCCAATGACATCGATCCATAAAGTGAATTCACGTAGGTTTGAGAAAATCCAATATCCATAGCACGTGGATAACATGTGAGTTTGGCAGACACATCCCTTAACATTGTTCAGGACAACGTTCAACTATAATCAAGAAAGCGATATCCACACATGCAAGACCTACTTGCATCTCAAGTCTAAGGATGAGTAATACAACCACTTGTGAGATTCACCCAATGACGTCGATCCATAAAGTGAATTCATGTAGGTTTGAGAAAATCCAATATCCATATATAACCAATCACTCACATTTGTCTTAATTCAACAATACTCTCGTATTGTTAATTAACAATGGACAATTTTAGAGTAATAAACTTACTCATAGATTAAATATACAAATAAAGGACACAGTTAACATATGAATGAAAAACTTTTATACCACGTATATTAATTCATCAAAATAAAAACGGTTTAAAATTATCCCGTTATCTAAATATTAAAATTTACATGAGACTAGTAGCTGGATGAAGTCCAATACTCCTAGCATGATCAGTATGCTTGGCACAAGGCAATGCCTTAGTGAAAGGATCAACTATGTTGTCATATGTGTGAAGTTTGATAAATTTGATATATCATTACCTACGATAACCTCTCGGAGATAGTGAACCTTCCTTTTGTAATATTTGGGGCCTTTCTAAAATCCAGGTTCATTGGCGAGAATTATTGCGCAGTATTGTCACAGTACATCTCTATAGGTTCTTTATTAGTGTGCACGACTCCAAGCCCATCAATAAATTTCCTTATCCAAATAGCTTCCATTGCAGCTTCTGAAGCAGCTATGTACAGAGCTTCTGTAGAAGACATTGCAGTAGTGATATTCTTAGCACTCTTCCAATCTACTGGGCCTCCGCTTAGAACGAAAACGTATCCAGTCTGAGACGTTATGTCATCAGCATCAGTCTTGTATCCAGCATTAGTGTAACAGGTAACCCTGAGCTCACCATAGAGATTGGCCCCATAAACATGAAGCATGCCATTTGTATTCCTAACATACTTCATAATGTTCTACACGGCAGTAGATTAGTTAAGTTCTGAGCAAACACAACATCAGGTCTAGTGCACCTCACCACATACATGATAGATCCTTTAGCCGAGGCATAAGGAATTCTCCGCATGCGTTCCACCTCTACAGGTGTAGAAGGACCTTGAGTCTTGCTCAGGTATGTTTTTTCTTGCATAGGGATTCTTCCACGCTTGGAATTCTCCATATGAAATATTTTCAAGATTTTCTCAATGTATGCACTTTAACAAAGGTGGTGTTTGTTTTTAAGATGTTCTGAATCTGAATCTGAACCGCACATCTGAATCTGAATCTGAGGCGTAAATAGGGCTGAGCAAACGGACCGGATGGACCGGACCGACCGACAAAACCGACCGGACCGGACCGACCACATTCGGTCCGGTCCTCGGTCTAAGCTTTTTGGCTAATTTGGTCCTCGGTCCGGTCGGTCCGGTCCGGTCCGGTCCGGACCGACCAAAAACCCGAAAAAACTTGCCAAATCTTGCCTAATTGGACCGTGATCACCCTTAGGCGTAAATGTCTGAATCTGACCGCATCTGAACGGAAAAAAAACTCATGTTTGAACCGCACATTTGCTTGCTTGTAATAGTCTTTTTTTTTTTGGTTTTTATTTTTTTTTGTGTCAGCAAGAGGCATTCAGACACCCTCTCAAGTCTAGACCATTAAGATCTTACTGCCTCTAAACGCGTCTGAACGGGAAAAAAAACAAATGGTCTGAACGACCAAAATGTCTGACCGTGTCTGAACGGTTCAGATTAAGAGCTGTTAAGATCCTCTTAATGAAAAACAAACACCACCTAAGTCCAATGAACCGCTTATATGTATCTCTATAGATCTTGATTCAAAGGATGTATGCTGCTTCTCCTAAATCTTTCATGGAAAAACATTTCCCAAGATAGGCTTTTACAACTTGTAACATTGGAATGTTGTTTCCCACGATCAATATGTCATTGACATATAAGATTAGGAATGCGACCATACTCCCACTAGCCTTTTGATATACACATGGCTCATCAACATTTTGAGTGAAGCAATATTTCTTGATTTCCTCATCAAACCTTCTATTCCAGCTCCTTAATGCTTGCTTTAATCCATAAATGGACCATTGCAGCTTGCATACACAGTTGGGATATTTTGGATTGACAAACCCATCAGGTTGCACCATGTAAGCCTCTTCGGTTAGGTAACCATTCAAGAAGGCGATTTTGACATCTATATGCCAAATCTCGTAACAAATTGAGAAATTGCCCTCTTACAACAAACTTGTGGTTCCCTTCGTAGCATTTTTTGGCAATTTTGGCACCATTGTTAGCTTGCGTATTATCTCTTGTTGGAAGCATTGTTGTTTATGGTGCTTCCTAAAATTAGCATAAAACTATCAGTAGGATTTGTTCAAGAAAGTATGATATCAGGAAATAAATAACGAAAACGGAATACGAAAAATAAAAGTTGCTGATATCTGCAGACGATGCGCCGTATCCTTGAAAGAGGATACGCCGTATCTTATTACGTTAAAATTAAATTAGACTTTTATTTAGAAAATAGATACGTTGCTTTTGAATTAGAATGCGCCGTACCTATCAAGTATCAAAAATCAGTTATATTTATAAAAATTAAATGCGCCGCATAAGCAGAAGCTAATGCGCCGTATTTTCGTTACGTTTCAAAATACAAGATTTTTGATTCAGTAGATCCGGCGTATCGATAAAAATCAATGCGTCGCTTCTGTTTAATTAATTCGAAAACTATTTTTAATTTAAATATTACATACGCCATATCTGTAAAGACAGATGCGTCGCATGGCGTTAGGGTTTCGAAAAAGTCTTATTAAAAACAGAATACGCCGTATCTTGGGGAAAAGATACGTCGTACTCGAATTATTAAACGGGTTGTATTTTATAAAATTAAAACGCAATAAGCCGCATCTGTGAAATAGATATGCCGTATCGTTTGTATCAGCACAATACAACGACATCAGTTAGTACAAAAATTAAAGAAACATAAAAAAAAAAAATTACAGAAAATAAAAACAAACAAAAACAGTAAATATGCAAATTATACAATGAATGCAATCTAATTAATATACAACAAGTTAGTGGTTAGAATCTAAAAACCTAATAAAAAGAAAATCTAATTAAATTACTAATCAAATTAATAGATAAATATTATTCACTCCCCGGCTACGGTGCCAAAAACTTGATGCGGGTGATGTGTCGTTGCGGTTTAGCAGTGTTAATGCCTACTCAAGTTTTAAATTTATATTTAGCCGACTTATCAATAACACACACACTTAACGAGCAGTGTACCCGGTCAGTTTGTATATAATGGTAAGTAGACTGTCGATCACTAAGAGTGGAACGATTTATCAAATTAACCTAATTAGTATTTTAATGTCCTAAGTTAGTTTTACAGCCTAATCTAACGCAAAGGGGGTTCAGCCTGAGAGACTGGCACAGATTGGTTTTATTAAACAGTAAATTAAACTAATGAGAACAAATCAGCGAATAGCATACACGTACACAGATAGATAATAGAAACTACAAGAAGACCTGTCCTGATAATTAAGTAGCTTGTCACTTGTTTTATTGCTAGTTTTATATGAAGTGTATGTAATTAAATCTTTCTCGTTGGCTCTATCATATCGGCGGATCCACCCTTAATGATTACTTATGTCTATCCTATTCATCCAAAGACGTCAGATAAAATAGACGAGGAAGGGGTATGGCGGCCCAACGCAAAGCTCAGCTAGACACAGAGGTTATCAAAGCACTAATATAAGTCACCAAAGACATCATCATATAAACTTTAATTGATGGGAAAGCAATTTCAAGAGGTATGCATGATTTTCCGTAGTCACATACATATAGAGATGGCAACGGGGCCGGGTATGCGGGGAATGGTTGATACCATCCCCATCCCCGAAGTTAGATAGTTATCCCCATCCCCGTCCCCATCCCCGTCGGGGGTTCACAATTGCATCCCCATCCCCATCCCCAATGGGGAACGGGGATCCCCAATGGGGAATCGGGGATTTTTCCCCATTACATAATTGACATTTTAAATAGATTTCAAATGGTGCAACCATACTAAAAGCAAACAAAATTCATTCATTAGATTAAGTTCAAGCATTCGACAAAACATAGTAAGTACGAAAACGACTACAATTGGAAACAAAAACACGAACAATCCAACATGCAAAGGTACAACGACCATTAACAAGAGTATACTAGCGAATAATTGAGAAGATTTTTAATATTATATACATACATAATTATATTCATGTATAAAAGATATTCGGGGATGGGTACGGGGACCCGAGGGTTTTACCATCCCCGCCTCCATACCCGCTTTTGAGTAATGGGGATTCCCCATCCCCATCCCCATACCCGGTCAACTCGGGGATTCCCCGGTCAAATTGGGGTCCGGTATCGGATTCTCCGTCGGATTCGGATTTTTTTGCCATCTCTACATACATATGCCCATCTATCCTGATGAATTAAAGTGTACTATTACAATAAAACAAAATTACTTAATGAATTAAATACATGCAGGATGATGCGTGGGTTTTGCAACCTTTGCACTTAGGTTTTACCTCTCAAGGGATCTTGAGAAGCTTACAACCCCTACTAGGCAGTGTACCTGACCGATGTAGTATAATGTAGTGGCAAGTACCGGGGGATTGATCGTTCTCTCGGGGAATAGTGTCGTTAGGCTTGAAAAGCTATTCTAATTAGGTCTAAGGGTTGAGGGATGATTCTTGTTGTATTTTTATATTTTATGGAAATCAAGTAAAAATCTCGGGTTATAGAGGAGTGGGCGGAATTATTTGCTAACTAACCCAAATAACTACTTTTGCAAATAAAATTAAATAACTAGAAAATTAAAATGATTGTGAAACTTATATGTGAGAAATATGTGTTTACTTAGATTTCCTTACTCCCTAGCTATCTTTTATATGTTAATTGGTTTGTTGTAATTATGTGGATGACGGGTTGTATTCCTTTAAACCATTCGTAGGGCCGTGTATGATCTTCCCTAACTCTATAAGCTCCTACTTCACTCCTATGTCGAGCCGACTTAAAGCTCCTAATATGGAATCATTAGAATTCGCTCATGCATTAAATACAACCAAATAATCGTAGTACACATCCGATTCATGTTTCTTAAGACGTTCAAGCAGTTACCGTATAGGAGGTTAGCCAGTTTTCTTAAGCCTAACATCGACTTCACCCAACCACAATAATCACAAGTAAACCAACAACATATAATCAATAGCTAGGTTTCATTAGATCTAAGCAAACACAATTAAGACCTAGCCTAGCATGTTAATTGAAAGACAAGCATAAGATATAATCACACAATACATAGACATATGAATCATTGGAAGAGACTTATCCTCAATTAAGCATCCAAGTTTCAAGGGTGAAAAACCCTCAAAAATACAGTAGAAAAAACGAGTTAGGGTTTTGTTCCCAAAGTTGCACACTAATGAATAAAAATTAGAAAAGTATATATAGATTTTTACATTGTGACGGCGTCACCTTTTGGGTCGTGACGCCGTCACCTCGCCGCCAAACTAAAATTTGGATTGCTCAGATCCACTCTTGACGCCGTCCCCTTGTAAATCCTTCTGGGCCGTCTCCCTTTACCACATAACGTGACAGCCTAGGCGTCACAAAGCGTGACACCATCACTCTTTAAATCTTCAAAACTTTCTGGGGCGTCTAGTGTAAAAATCATCCTTCACATTGTCAAAGCGTGACGCCGTCACACGAGAGAACGTGACGCCGTCAGGTACTGTTTTCAGCGTATTTTGAGACTTTGTCGTTTTCTTCACTTTTATGCTCCAAAAACGTCCAAAATGCTTCCTTTTCCAGAATTCTTCTCCAAAGTACCTAAAATGACAAAAGGAACGATTTAGGGCAATATTTGATCAAATAATTACGGATTAGGGCTTAAATGACCCCCTAAAGGCGTAACACTTTTCGCTTCATCAAATACCTTTACACTTGAGATTTGCTTGTCCTCAAGAAAATGCGCTTTTATTCCAATCAAAATATGAGCTAGGGGTCATTTAACACGAATATAAAAGTAAATACAACAAATAGTCACTCAACCCTAGTCATAATAAGCACGGAAATCATACACTAGTACCTCACAAATAGTGTTTGGATACTCTCATCTCTCGGGTCAATATTTGGATATATTGATTTACCTTTACCTTCTTTATACACTCACTACCTATCATAGGAAATAGATTACCATAGGCTTGGGCAAGAATCAAAAACCTCCTCCAGTAGGCGTAAGCACCTAAGATAAACTATCAAAGAGGGCTTTACAAAGGGTTATAATGTTAGGTGTAGGGATATGATAAACACGGTTTGGTTGGAATGAATGGTATTTTTAGTGGTGGCGAGTTAATTATCTTGATCAAATACATGCACAAAGTGGCGTTGCTAAGCCAAGACTCGACTCAACTTAAGCTAAAAAGAAAATAACATAAACATAAATAAAGATAAAATGAAACGGGATGGTAGTCCGTATGTTTTTTCTACTTGTCTTTTTCCAATTTTTTTTTTCGTTTTTCTTGTTTTTCGATTTTTTTTCATACACTATTGCCCTACCATCCAAAATAATACTTTATAGGGGCCTCGGTTCTCCCCTTACACTTGAAATTTTACATACTTTACAATTACTATTCTAATGACTCGAATTAAGATAATTGAAAAACTTGGAGTACTTTGAAATATTACGCACATATGGGGGTAATAATTTACTTCTTCCCCATTACTCCATTACATTAGTACTTTACGCATGAGTCCCAATCGTCCCAAAACAATATGTACAAGGATATGACTCGACTTAGCAACCATGTAAGTAATAAGACAATTAACTAAGGGTTTAACAAATGTTGTCACAATAATGCACTAAAGATGAGTGCATACAAGGTAGGCTAAGGCGATTTGGGTGTACATTTGGGGTGGATTGTAAACAAATTCTTCCTTTAAGTAAAATGCTTAAAGTTAGAAACGAAAATATAGGCTCGGAGGGGTGTACTAGGGGTATCGTGTACTAAAAATGAGTACAACGCTAATGTGTGGGAGAATTACTTGACCAATGAAGTCAATGTAATTATAATACGGGTGTAAAACATGGGTTATCCTAATGCCTCTTATCATGTAGTAAATCTAACTACACGAATGTAGTCTCACTTGTGGATTTGGGATGGTCCTAACGCAAGTTCTAGAATCTATAGGCTACCGGTACACACACAAGCATCAAAGATGAATGCTTTTAATAACAATTCTAGGGGTGAACCTCACATTTTTGGGGGAAAATTTTTGAGTGGTACGGTTTTTGTTCTAGTAATACAATTCCCTATCCATGAGATGCTTATTATACCTAAAGTATCACTTCTAAATGTTGTAAAAAAATTTAAATTTGCGCTAAATTTGCCATAACCAATGTTTCTCTCAGTTTTATTACACAAATACCATTGGATAAAACAAAAAATCAAGCGTAATAGCATTTTCTAAGGCGCTTTCATTTACCCCCCTTACACTTAAACCGAAAATTGTCCCCAATGTTCACATAAAAGATGTAAAAGTAGAGAAAGAAAGAATGAAACAAATACTCCCCTGATTTTCGATGTGGATCATGTGGTAACATGGTTAGATCTTCTTCCAAGATAATGTAAAAGCTCCAAGCTCAAAGTGACTCCAAAAGCTTGATGTCATGAACTTGATTCCATGTTCACCTTCTTATCCAAAATAACCTGTTAAACCTGAGAAAACAAACTATGCAAACCTCGTGTAAAATCGGCGGCAAAATCTATATAAGGATATAATGCTTGTGGAATGATTTTTTTTTTTTTTGTAGATTCCTGGAATTAGAGATGCAGTAATTTTTATAATCTGGCAGAAAAACTAAATTTTAAAAACGTTTTCTGGAGTCAAAGGCTGACGCCGTCAGGGTTTAAAGCCTGACGCCGTCAGAATTGATCTGACAGAATCCTTATGTTTAGTTTCCGGAAAATTCCTGGAAAAACTGATACCTTAACTCCTGGAATCTTGCAAAAGTTCATTATGACTCGATACAAGCATTTGACTCGAACAAATACTAATATGTATGTTTATTTTATATCGTTACAATTCATGTTCCAATTCGTTCTTATAAACAAATTTAGATTTTCGTTACATTTATCTTTTGCAAAATACATTTATATGTAGTTAAGACGAAGTTAAAAACAAAATAAAGCATTTTCACAACTTTAATTTGAAACATTAATCAATAATAATAAAAATAAAACATACATACGGAAACAAATAAATTCAAACAAACAAACACACAAAACAAATAAAGCTTGGGTTGCCTCCCAAGAAGCGCTTTTCTTTATTAACGAGTCTTGTAGCTAAACTCAAAGTCACACTATTACGTGACTTCGTCGTTGGTCACGGTCTCTAGGTCATCCTCGGGTTTAGTCTTATATTCCGGACCTAGTTGCAAACATTCTTTGTAGAACCCAAATATCCTACTCATAACATAGTCTACTCCTCTACGTCTATCCTCATCATTCCTATAGTAGACCGCTTGCTTACGCTCCTTCTCGATGTTTGACAAGAGTCGGTATTGCTCTATCTTATATGGCATTTGGTAAGCTATATCATCGGTCTCATCCTTGAACCTAACTATCCCTAGAGATGGGTCATAATTCATTTTAGAGGCCTCAACAAACGGCTTTCCAAAAACTACTTGAGTTAAGCATGCATCTACTACCGGACGAATATCCTCAACAATCACGAAATCGTGACGTAGGTGAAATTTCCTACATAGACATGTAGTCCCCTAACTCTACCTACAAAATTGCTTATCCATCCCGTGCTAGGAAATGTCCTAAATCCCAGTTGCTTTTTCATAATTAGATTGCAGTAGGCTCTAGTCATGATGTTTATAGGAGACTTAAGATCTATGTAAGCTTTCCAAACATGCAAGTGACCTATGTTGCATGGTATATTGATGTTGGAAGGGTCACATGTTTTAATGATTGGGTTACCTAGGAAGTATGGTGTCTCGGGGTCATCGAATAGATCCTTATGGTATGCATGTTCTTCCTTAGTGGGTAACCTATTGAAGTAGTCCTCTCCATCACCTACTTCTTCTACTTCCCTCTCCTTACTCTCCTCAACTTTCTTAACTTCCTCCTCATGTTCACTATCTATTTAATTTTTAGTGATTGGCTTAATAGTGACAACATTAACAAAATGGACATGTTTGGAGGATGAGGGGTCCTTGATTTGGGGTCCGCTACTTGTGTTTCTAGCGTCCTTATTTGGTGATGGTACCCCTTGGTTGTTGAATGCTTACAATAAGTTGTCTATCTTATTGGTCATCTCCGTTTGTTGTTGATTAAATTCGGATTCGAACTTAGCCATGCGAGCTTCTTGAGACGACATAAACTTAGACATCATTCCCTCGAGGTTATTGGTAGTACCATAATTATTGGAGGGATTGTTATTGAAAGTATGTTTTGAGGATGAACCGTTGGGTTGAAAGCGATTAGGTGGATTGGAAGAATTGTTTTGGGGTGCGTTTTGATTTTGCTTCCACCTAAAGTTTGGGTGATTTTTCCAAGATGGGTTGTAGGAATCACTGTAAGGGTTTGGCTCGGGTTTGAGAGTGTACCACTTCTCTCCCGCTCCGTCGGTACGCGAGGATGCGTAGTCCGCAAAAGCTTGTTCGGGGAGTTCCATGCAATCTCGAGTGTCATGGGGACCACTACAATACTCGCATGAAGAAGTGATTTTGTTCACTTGGCTTGAAGGTTTAGGAGCTTCGTAGGATTTCATTAGATACTTGACTTGGTCCTCAAGTTCCATGATCCTACGGTCAGAAGTGCTTGAATTATTCGAAGGCAAAGATATTGCCTTGACCGTTTTATTCAAATCACGGGGATCATTCCAACTTTCGTTGTCATAGAGAGCAAGATTTTCTAGGAGTTCCCATGATTGTTCCGCACTTAGATCACGTAGCTTGCCACCGGCCGCTTGGTCAATGGTTTGCCTCGTGGGGATATTGATATGGTCATAGAAAATTTAGACTTGGAGCCAAAGGTCTATGCCATGATGAGGGACTTTTTGGAGTAAGTCCTTGAATCGAATCCATGCCTCGTAGAGGGTTTCGCCTTGACATTGTTGGAACGCCAAGATGTCATTCCTAAGCTTGGTAGTTCTTCCCGGTGGGAAAAATTGAGCAAGGAAGCGAGTGGTGAGATTATCCCAAGAGGTGATGGATCCTGCGGGTAGACGTTCTAGCCATTGACTAGCTTGGTCCCGCAGAGAGAATTGGAAGCGACGTAACCGGGTAGTCTCTCGAGTGAACATCAAGGTCTATGGAATCTACAATCTTAAGGAAGTCCTTGATGTGTTGATTTGGATCTTCGGAACGAAGTCCATGGAATGCACATCCGCTTTGCACCAACCGGATGGTGTCGAATCGCAAGGGAGACACATTGGCTCCTTAGGTGAGCTCAATNTGGTCCCGCAGAGAGAATTGGAAGCGACGTAACCGGGTAGTCTCTCGAGTGAACATCAAGGTCTATGGAATCTACAATCTTAAGGAAGTCCTTGATGTGTTGATTTGGATCTTCGGAACGAAGTCCATGGAATGCACATCCGCTTTGCACCAACCGGATGGTGTCGAATCGCAAGGGAGACACATTGGCTCCTTAGGTGAGCTCAATGGTGTTTCGATAGCCTTGGTGGCTAGGACGGGAGTATTCTCCTAAAGTACGGGCTCTAGGAGGTTGGTTTGGTTGGGGTAGGTTGTTTGGTTGAGGTTGGTTGATGGGGTCAAGGATGTTACCAGCTTCCATGATGGCGGATGGTAATGGTTACGAACAAAAACACGAAGAAAAGATAGACTAAAGAGAACCTTGAAAAATAAAAATAAAAATCTTACTAGAAAGGATTCTAACGAGTAAACCTAAATAAAAATAAAATTTTCAACCTAAGCAATAACTATTCCACGGCAGCGGCACCAAAAACTTGATGCGTGGGTTTTGTAACCTTTGCACTTAGGTTTTACCTCTCAAGGGATCTTGAGAAGCTTACAAACCCCCACCAGGCACTGTACCTGACCGATGTAGTATAGTGTAGTGGCAAGTACCGGGGGATTGATCGTTCTCTCGGGGAATAGTGTCGTTAGGCTTGAAAAGCTACTCTAATTAGGTCTAAGGGTTGAGGGATGATTCTTTTTGTATTTTTATATTTTATGGAAAGCAAGTAAAAATCTCGGGTTATAGAGGAGTGGGCGAAATTAGTTGCTAGTCAACTAACCCAAATAACTACTTTTGCAAATAAAATTAAATAACTAGAAAATTAAAATGGTTGTGAAACTTATATGTGAGAAATATGTGTTTACTTAGATTTCCTTACTCCCTAGCTATCTTTTATATGTGGTGTAATATTTGATTTCCTAGAAATACTTGTGGAAGTATTTCCCAGGTCGTAGTCCCAACGAAGGAGTGAATGAAACCTTTGATTTTCGGTTCGTGATTCGTGAAGTGAATAGTGGTAAAAAGTGATAATATGGGAAATTATAACTAAGGGAAGCAAATAAAGCATACAAAATAGCAAATAAAGCATACAAAATGATAACGTAAAGGACAAATAGGCTAAGGGTATTCTAATCTAAAAACGCGAGAAATTATTAAAAACTACGTATGTGTGCAAAATAAAAAGTGAAATGAAAGCAATACTAATCCTACGGGCGAGAAAATGATTTTCCTATGTTGTAAACGACAAGAGTAAATTTTGGAAAAAGAAAAATATTTTTTTATGATTTTTTATTTGTTTAAAATGAATTAAAAACTAAATAAAAGAAAATAAAATGCTTAATAATAGAAAACTTTTCAAATAAATTCAAAACTTTTTGTACAAATACTTAAAGGTAATCTGAGGTTAAGAAAATTAAGTAAAGTGAAAAACCTTATTTGGGTAATATGAAATTAAGCTAATAAGCTAATTATGCTAAACTAAAAGAAATTGTATAAAAGAAAAACAAGTGCACCCTTGGTTGAGAAAGTCCCAAGGGCGCAGATGGTTACAGGTGTGCATGTTAAGGTTGTGGTGTGTGGGAGGTCCAGGGTTCGAATCCCTGTTCCTCCTTTTTGCAAAACTTTATATTTTTCAAATTTTATTATAAAGACTGTTTAATGAACATTTTGTAAAACTAAAACTATTTTTGAAACTCACTGAATAAGAAGTTTAAAAAGCAAATGGAAAAACAGTTTACTACATACTTGTAAAAATGAAATTATAGAGATTGAAAAGCTACTAGGAGGCTGCTATAAGCTATTCTAAGAGAGATGTAAGCTAAAGGTATACTAAGGGAATCCTAAAACACTAAGGGAAACCGAATAAGCAGTAAAAACAAACTAAAAAGCACACAAAAAAATAAGCAATGAAGGTTAAAGGAATGCTGGTGCAATATCAGGCTAAAGAGGTAAATTTAAGCAGTAAAATAAGCCACTGAATAAGCACTTTAAAGCAAACTAAGAATAGATAACTAAAAATGGACCTACTAGCTACTCATAATACCAAAAATTAAGCTAAATGATTAAGAGAATAAGCAGATATAGAGCTAGCAAAAAGCTGTCAACATGATGACTGCTGGTGCAGGGCATCCAGTGAACAGACAACCAACTTTGAGCTTGATTCCCAATAAGCAAATGGATTCCAATTTTAGATTTTCTTTTTGATTTTGAAACACAAGCAACCAAATGACAGAGAAATGCAATTAATATCTATTTCTAATCTCTAATGAATCCTAGAATCTAACGGAAACTTTGTCCCATTTTACTGCATTTTGAAATTTTTGACTTTATATTTTGCAACAACTTTGACTAAAATGAACTTCAATAGATCAAAACTAACTGGAAATGCAATTACAAGCTAAGATCAGATTAGATTAAGCTACAACAACTACTGATACAACTAAAATTGAGCTTATGCAATCTGAATTAACCAACTGTTAAGCCATCTATGAGTATTGAAACTGGTTTTGACTTTTAACAAGTAAAATACCAAAACTAAGCAACTAATGATCTAATATAGCCTAATGCATACTAATGGAGCAAAGAATTCAACAGAATATCAGTAAGAACACCAAGATCAAGCTTGTACCAAACACCATATATCCAACTGATTATACTATCAACAACAGTTCTACCCCACTAATCAGGAATTCAGAGATCAAACTCAATGCATAAACAATATTAAACACTAGTTCAACAACTAATTGCAGAAATCAACAGCTAGAACTCAGAATCACAGATGTGCAATTACCTAACAGTCAACTAAGCAAAAGTTGTATTAAGAATAGATAGGCTAACTAGTGAATATAACTAAACAAATAAGCAGATAACAGATCAAAGTAAGCTAAAATGAACACTCAACAAGCTACATTAACAGAACTTACACTAATAAGCCATAAAATGAAGAGATAAGTAAAAATGAAACTCGAATTTTACAAGTTCAGAATCCTAACTAAAATAGGATTAACTCCAGCCCAAGCCTTTCTTTTAGATAGGCATAATCACCACCTCAATACTAGTATTCTATCACCAACAATCCCAGATTCATCTACCTCTGACTTTCGTTGACCAAATTCCATAGAACAAATTAAACACAGATGTTGAGTAACCAAACTCTCACAATGCTATGATGAGCTTAACAAATCAGTGAATGAAAGCTTGAAAACAGATTTGGAAAATTAAATTGCTTGAAATTTAGATGACAAAAACTGAATGAAAACTAGAATTTTATTAAAACTTTAAAGTGAGTACAACTTGAAATCAGAAATACAATAAGCTAAAGTTTATACTAAAAAGCTATAAGCTATTACTAATCTACACCTATTCCTACTCCTAATTAACTAACAACCATTCATGTGAGAATGAGGAGGCTTTTTATAGCTGATGTGAGGAGCTCTTAGGGTTTGGAGGAAGCATCTCGATCTCTAATCTCGACCCTCTAATCAATTATGACAACATCCCAATCATTTGGAGCCCTTGGATTGCGTGCCACGTCCCATCAGCCAATCAAAATCCTTGGGATTGCCAAGGTGTACATGGAATGACAACATATTTCACCTGACACGTGCTCAACCCTTCTAGAAACGCGTGTAATTGTACTAATATGCCCTTAATTGCTGTGAATTTGAGGTTGGGTGAAATCAGGGTTCTTGGTAAACAGTGAATTCTGGGAAATGGGTGAATTTGGGGCGCGGGTAATTTTTGAAAGGTAATAAATGGGGGTGTTGACTTGTTGACTTAGGTTTATTAAAAGGGTAGCAGGCTTTGGGTTTACATGGGAGGGAATTGGGCCAGGTGGGTTTTAAGGGATTTTGGGTTAGTAACTAGATGGACTGGACCAGATTGGTTTGTAGATATTTAAGATATATCTTTTGTAAAATCACAAGGACCACTTGTATAAATCTGAAAATCATAGGGACCTTTTCTATCAAATTTCCAAAGTGTGATCCAAGGGCCTTTTGTGTCCATCTTTAATTCTCCAAGGTTGATTTTGACCAATTTAGCTCGAATATGATCTTTGTTGACGAAATCTTCCCCGGCCTCGGCTTCTTTACACTCTTTCCAATTCCCATGCTCGTTTTGTCATGTTTTCCTTTAATTTATGGCCATTTTTGAAATATTCGTTCCTGCACAATCACAAACACAAAAACACAATATCTTTGGCATTTATGGTTAGTTTTTGGTCGTTTTGGTCTTAATTTGGCAAATAAAAAGGTATGTGAATAAGCACATACCAAAATCCCCAGACTAAGGTATTGCCGTTTCCTCACGCAATGTGATCAAATCACGCTTTTGAGATAAATAATTTCATATCCCTTTTTACTAACTTTGGAAAGTAGCAAAATGTTCAAAAGAAATTACGAAATCATTTATTCCCGAAAATGCCCCGATTTTCCATTTTATTCCTTATACTAATCTATACTACTATTTTTGTATTTTTTCACTTTTTCATGTGACGGTATGTTTGACTTTCATTATTTTGCAATAACGTTTAGGGTCATAGAATAAGAACACGACTCATGGAGAAGTGACCATACGGATAAAATTTGTCGTCCCTGATTTTTCACAAGCCCCCAAACTAAGCTTAAAAACGAAATCATTGTTTAAATACAAGTTAGATGCCAACACTACCCATGGAAGTTACTTGTGTAATTACCTCTTGCTCCCATTTTCCTATTTTATCTAGATTTTTTTTTTTATTTTTGGTGAGAAATGAATTTCTTCATATTCTCTCATTTCGATATGATTTTAGTCCGATAAAGATACTAAGTTTAGACGCTAAGTAGTTTCTAATCCTTCTCTCGAGAACCGTTGCATACAAAATTGAGGTCCACATGAAGGTCTCTGATTTAACACGATTTTGAGGAGTATCCCTTTTATTGGCGACCGAAACAACTCATCTACGAGTCCAGAGACAGAAGCTTTTATTAGGACCCCCCCGGAGTCGAGATTTGGCGTTTTTAAACATTATTAAGCGCTTTAACTTATTAGCCCTCAGCCTTTTATAACAATTACAACATCGGTTGTGAGCCGGCAAGATGTAATAGTCCATTATGACCTTGGAATTTTCCTCTGCGTTTTTGAAGTCTACAACATCGGCTGCGAACCGGCAAGATGTAGAAAAATTTTATGGCTTTGGATTATTATTATTATTATTCATTCATTATTAGCTATGCCAAATCCCAAGTCCTACGGCTTTTATAACAATCACAACATCGGCTGCGAACCGGCAAGATGTAATAGTCTATTACACCGTAACACTGGCAGTACCTTGATGTGTACCCAACTCTCATAAGCAAGGATCCTTTCGACAAGAACCAAAAACTAAGTTTCGCCTAAACCTAACATCTTTAATTATTTTATACATATATATGGGGTGAAACAATCTTGTGGGAGCAAAAAGCCGCAAGTACCTTTGATGAGCTCTAAAGAGAACCAACTACTCCACGTTTAGCATCTAACTTCTAAATAAACTCTATCATTTCTCGTTCTTCGCAAATTTAAAATCCCAAATAATGAGATCCGCGAATGCTTAGCCGATAATCATTTTTAGAGATTATATTGGTTAAGGGAGACAAGCTAGGGCTCAACACGCCCGGATCAAGTCAAAATTTTTATTCTCACTCTTACCTAGTAGGAAAGTCAAACATGGTGTCAAAACTTATTATATTTTTGCACAATCTTTTCAATTTTTCACACTTTTTTTTTTGTACTTTTTCACAACATTTTCATCATATTTTTCAAAAATTTTCAAAAATTTTCAATTCTTCAATTTTTAAGGAAAAACGGGGTTGCGAGAGTAAACGGCTAAAATGAAAGTGCAAGGTCAAATCGAATCGAATATTCACCCCCTAGACTAAAGATAAACATTGCCCTCAATGTTTCAAAGGTAAGGGTAATCCTACGTAAAGTCTAAGGCCGTTTATTAAGTATGCCAAAAGATAAACGTTAGTCGATAAGATTAGGATATATTGGATTTCCCGAAGAGCAATGATGAATAAGACTCGAGTGGAGAGAAAGACAACGAGCACGAGAGTCTTCATTATTCGGGCAAATCCTGGACATACATAAACAAACAACCACCAAACACGATAAATGGAAGAGGCGAGCCTCCTCACGTCACATTAGAAAGAAAATAGAAAGAAGATAGAAAGATAAGCATGGGGTGCCTCCCACGAAGCGCTTGTTTTAGTATCGAGTCGTATAGCTTAGACTCACCCCGAATTTACTTAATCTTGGGGGAGCAAACGGAACAGACACCCGGCATGAAAAACAGAGATGCCGGGGTCAAAGATGGTATCCTCACTCCCGGTGGAGTGAAGAAGAGGGGAAGTCACATCAAATGTGAAGAAGGGTAGAAAGATTTTGATAAAAATTAAGATCCATTCTTCATTTTCAAAAGCAAATTTTTCATTTTTCATGTTTTGAATTTCATCGTTAAAGCTCATTTGGTGATTTCCAAAAATTTCGGGAAGGAGAGGCGGGATAATGTCATTAAAAAGCAACTTTTTAGGATGGATCACATCTTCCTCTGAATCCTTAGAAAGATCATACTCCGGAGGAGATATGATAGGAGCGAGTTCACCTGCAAACTCCTCAAGACAAGAAGAAGAAGAATCAATCGACGGATCATGATTAAGCAAAAATTCTAACTCTTTAAGATCGAGTTCAAAATCAAAAGCGTCATCATCCCCCGATGGGATGGAATCAAAGTGAGCGAGTTCATCGGCGAACTCCTCGAGAAGGGAATCACTATTATGATGTATATCTTTAAGCTCGGGTTCCGTATCGGACTCATCACTCTCATCGTTTTGAATATCGAAGATTGGATTATCTGATGTAAGAGTAAAGTCAGAATCGAAATCAAATAAAGGATTAGTGATAGTCATATCAAATGAAATTGAATCGAAAGGTTTCTCAGATACCCTTGGGATTGGAACAAGGTCATCAATTTCCTTAAGAGGATAGACGTCGACTTCCTTGTCCCCCATTGACAAGGTAACTGAAGATTCCTTAATGAGTGGATCGATCTTAGGATTAATTTCTTCTAAGGGCCCGTCATCATCACTCTCACTCTCATCGGAGTATGTTAAGTTTTAAGGGTGAAAAACCCTCAAAAATACAGTAGAAAAAACGAGCTAGGGTTTTGTTCCCAAAGTTGCACACTAATGAATGAAAATTAGAAAAGTATATATAGATTTTACATTGTGACGGCGTCACCTTTTGGGTCGTGACGCCGTCACCTCACCGCCAAACTAAAATTCGGATTGCTCAGATCCACTCTTGACGCCGTCCCCTTGTAAATCCTTCTGGGCCGTCTCCCTTTACCACATAACGTGACGGCCTAGGCGTCACAAAGCGTGACGCCGTCACTCTTTAAATCTTCAAAACTTTCTGGGGCGTCTAGTGTAAAAATCATCTTTCACATTGTCAAAGCGTGACGCCGTCACACGATAGAACGTGACGCCGTCAGGTACTGTTTTCAGCATATTTTGAGACTTTGTCGTTTTCTTCACTTTTATGCTCCAAAAACGTCCAAAATGCTTCCTTTTCCA